>DWPA01003192.1:0-14459 GCA_018251375.1 Calpodes ethlius
CGTTTTTCCTAATGAAATATTTAAATGAAATTTAAATTCAGGCTATAGTCTCGTTATTTTAATATAACAATTGTACTAAAAGGCCTATTATGTCATAAGCTAGTTTTTTTGGTTGGATCTATTTTGCATAACTACGTCCAAATGTATTCAGTTAATTTTCAGTCCATTTTATATGAATGTAATGTGTACTTCTTAAATGCTCATGTTGGATTTAGCACGGCATAAATAAACAAGAGGTCTGTGAACAATATCTAAATCGGAAATCGAACCTGTAACTTCTCAATACGGTGGTTTGGCTTACATTGCGGTTGTAGTAAATGTCATTCTTGACCGATCTAACTAGGAACTCTTCGATCGTGGACATCACTACAAATAGAAGCAATTCCCTTCCCTAACTGTCCGATAATCCTCAATCAATCCCTTGATTAGTTTAAAAACAAGTCAAACTGCTTCACCTGGAACTACAATATTGACTCTAAACACAACCACATGTGTTGTTTGTGTAGGTAATTATTTGTATTTGATGTACGTGAATATATATCATTATAAATACAAAAATTATAAATTTACTGTTTGTACACCCTACCATTCTTTTTCCCTTTATTATGTCGTCCGCCCAAAAGTTATCTAGAAGAGATCGCTCTTTATCGATAAGACAGCTTATTTTCTACTCTTTTTATTTAAAGTACATAGTTTTGTTTTTGTTGATTGTATGAAGTGTACAAAAAAGAGTATTATGTTCTATTCTGTTATAATCATTTCTGTTTCGTTCTAGAAATTTCTCAAAACGAGAACACTGAAAGCCCACGTTAAACAAACCCACGGCACGGTACGTCAGCCGTACTCGTGCGGGCAGTGCAACGACTCGTTCAGCTCCGAGCAGGACCTCTACATACACTCCGCGTTGCACGCCAAAGGCAACAAATGGATTTGTAACCAGTGCCACAAGGAATTTCAAGGTAACGATTCCTTATAATAATAGTTCCTTTCTTAAAGTAGAAACTGGTCACTGATTGAAGATCGCCCATTAGATTCATCTACCGACACATTTCTAGTGGACGCACTATTGCTTAGCTCACTGACTGCAGACGGACAGACAAACGGACAAACAGGTAGACATGTTGAAACTATATAGGTTTCGTTTCGACAACAAAACAAAAAACTTGTTATATCATTTTTGAAAAGTTATCTAAACGGAAAGAATAGGAAGTCGCTAGCACCAATTACTAAACTATAAAGTACTCGGTGTGTCAGAGCGCGGCAAGCTGCGACGTCACATCCGGCGGCACATGGCGAGCAAGCGACACGCGTGCGAGCTGTGCGGCAAGCAGTTCGCCGAGCGGTGCGCGCTGCGGCGGCACGCGCGCGTCCACACCGGACAGGCGCCAGAGAAACGGCACGCCTGTCACATCTGCGACAAGAAGTGAGTACTGTGACGTCAAATATAAACATTTGTAAATACCCAGTTTGTTGTTAATTGGTAATGTTAAACTAATGTGGGTATACTGTTTTATTGTAACAGCTGATGACTATTAATCAGTTTCTTAGCTGAATAAAACGTTACGTTTCTTTCAATTTCTTTTTACGATACCAATACATAATACTAAACTACTGCTTTCACCGCTTATTGTGATCCTTCACCACCAAAAATATATAAATTTAACGGTGTTTGATATGAAACTATTCATATAACGTATGAGCAGGTACAGCGAGAGCGCGGCGCTGGCGGCGCACGTGGTGCGGCACGCGGGGCTGCGGCCGTGCGCGTGCGATACATGCGGCAAGACGTTCCCGTCGCCGCGGCTGCTCGCCTCGCACCGCCGCGTGCACTCCGACCGCAAGCCGCACGCCTGCCGATACTGCGACAAGCGGTACGTACTGTTATAACCCCGACTTGAAAGGGGTTATGCAAAATCAGAGCCGAAAGGTGCTCACTCGAACCTTTTAGCCATACGCATCAAGCAGTCATATGTATTTCTGTCCTGGTAAGCATCTGTAGGAGCCGTAATATTGCAACAGTTTATTGGAAAAAATATACGTGTGTGTGTGTGTCAGGTTCCGGCACGAGTCGACGCGCAACACGCACCACCGCACGCACACGGGCGACAAGCCGTACGTGTGCTCGGCGTGCGGCAAGCGGTTCATACAGAACTCCAACCTCACGCTGCACATGCGGACGCACACCGGTCGGTATTACGACACGACAATATGCTTATGTTGATAATATATAGTGCGTGTGTAGAGTAAATATGTGATAGAGAGACGCTGATATTGTGTACTCGGGCGTACCTATGCTACTCTGTACACGTAGCTAGAGGGAAAGTGTGGGGGATTTTGAAAGCCACCCAGTCCGTACTTACTGTTCATAAAACTTCTTATATAATATGCTTTTTCTCCGTTCCTAAGCCAAATATATCAGATTCACGCTCTTGCGTAGGTCAGAAACTGGGTACGCTGATTGATTGTATACGTAATCCCCTATTAGAATTATTTACGACTACTAATTACGATTTGAATTCGTTTTGTTTCATTGTTTTTATAAGTGATAGTCATCTTTTATTTTCTAGTAGTCTTTTCATATAAATGTTATTGTAAATTCACGTCCGACAATCTTGCATCGTGTTATATTAAAATTTTAGTGGATTTCCTTTTTTATTTAATATCTAAATTTTAAAGCACGGTGAACAAATTATAGCCAACATATATAGCTTAAACAGTGATGGGTATTGTAAAAGTATATGGAAAAATGCGCCGTGTTTCCGTTCGATACTGTTTATCGTGAATGTTTCTATGATAGGTGAAAAGCCGTACTCGTGCGACGTCTGTGAACGCAAATTCTCTTCGGGCTCCGCTCTGGCGAGCCACCGGCGAACGCACACCGGAGAGAAGCCCTACGGTTGCCCCATCTGTGGTAAACGGTAAGTTACAAGGATTAACTGATTGGGTAATCCTACTCTACTACCAATAGTTTTATATTAATAACTATTTTCATTTTATTCAATTTGAAACCGAAGCGTACTATTAAATTATGGTCATGTTCAAGTTTGGTATTATGTCTATAAGTTATATACGCCATTTCTATCTATATTTCTATGGCGCGTGATTTAGTGTAATAAAAAAAATAACTACTCCATTATTAAACCACGTCAGCAACGTAAAATAATCACAATGACTTTAAATAAGTACTGTTTTTTTGACATTTTGTAATTCGTTTATTATTAAATAGTTCCTTTACGTTCAGATATTCATGATACATAATTTAGTAATTTATAATAGTATTGTAATGTTAAAGGAATACATACCCAATGGGTTGGATTAAGAGAAGTTTAATATCAATAAGAAACACTAATGATTATAGATAAATTCATGTGAACTAATTGAACGCGTAGGTTCGCCCGCGTGTACTTGAACTCGCACATGCGGCAACATACGGGCGAGCGGCCGTTCGCGTGCTGCGTCTGCGGCAAGCGGTTCGCTAACGCCGCGCGGCTGCGGCAACACCACCTCATACACACCGGTAAACATAACAACGATACTATTTATTATGTTTGTTCCAATTTGTTGTTTCAATGTCGGTCAACCTGCTCGAAGGACCAAGTGCCTTACAAATTTCTCATTAGAAATTGTCACGTGAATAAATATTTGTGGGGAAATATTTATCAGTATTCCGTAATATCGAAGATAGTTTGTTAAAGATGCATTATATTTGTGATTGCAGGGGAAAAACCATTCGAGTGTGCTATGTGTTCACAAAAATTCAAAACGAAAGGCTACCTCGCAAAACATCTGAAGAACCACGAAATGATCAATAATTTAGAAAAACGAAAAGTGTTAATTTTACAACACGTCGATCAATTCCAGTCATTTGGGGAAGACGAAGAAAATGCGGATCAAGAAGTCACTGCGCCCGCTGTAGAACAAAAATCTAGTAAAGAAAACATTACAGTAGAAGTTACTGAGGAAATGCCTTTGGAGGTTACTGGAGAATTAATTTTGCCCAGCGATGAGATGAAAACAAAACTGGTGGTCATTGATCGGGAAGGTATTCGTCTGAGAGCTGAAAGTAACTACGACAATAACGAGTTGAATTACAACGATGTTAATTTAGTGACCGTCAACGAGGGCGAAGTGAACATATCAGCGTCCTCGATGCTAGAGGGAACCACGGTCAAGTTGTACCAGCTGGACCAGAGCTTGGTGCAGATCCACACTTCGGGCGGTCAAGTCACCATTAGCAAAATCACAAGTAAAATGACTGCTAACTTTTAACATCCAAATATAGTATTACTTACAAACCTAGTTTTATTGTCCACACGACATGATTTTTTTTTTTTTTTTGTGGTCATGTAAATTTGAATTTTGATATCATAATTTGCAAAATTTGCAGTACACAAAATTTATTGAGGTTCTTTTTAAAATAATTAAAATTTAGTTTCACTTAATTTCGCCGACGTTACTGGAGATCGAGGTTCGTTATAAAAAAAACAAAATAATTTAACAAAAGCTATATTTCTGAAAAATAATTATTTGTTTAAATAATCTAATAAGTAAATGCAGCGATTTCAAAACCACGAGCTTTTCTTTCCCTGCTCATACTTCTGAATATTGACAAGCATCGAGTCATGTATATCTTTGGCATTTCTATTCTGTCCATAATAGTCAACAAATTCACCATCTGGATTTACCAAATATATAATGATTGTGTGATCCACCTGAAACAAAAAAAAACTCTTCATAAAATTTTGCATTAAGAAAACCAGTTTTTATTTGACGATGCAGATTGGCAACACTGTTTTGTTTGTGATTACAAAAGAAAGAAGAATGGACTGGCTCTTAAGCCTCTATCTACAAAATGATGAGTCCTCAATGAGTTCCACGACAGCAGAACGGTGGTATCAAACCAGGTAGGCTTCACAGTAAATAATGTTCATAATTCATTAATAATATAATCCATAAGTGAATTCTAACCTCCAACTAGGTTGACTTCTGCCTATCCCTGACTAAATTACATAGAAAAATATTTTACATCAAATAACCTTACATACAAATATTTGAATTAAATCAAAAAAAAGTTAGGATTAACAGACTATTTCCAATTATGGATTTAAATTCAATCATACATATGCATCAGCATGAACTGTGATTAGTATTATGAAGTGTGTGTATGTACTTACAATATAATCATTGTCAACATCTTGAGGTCCAGCACTAAAGTATACTCGGTAAGATTTGCAGGCCTGCTGTACCTGTTCCTTGGTACCAGTAAGTCCTAATAACCGTGGAGTGAATTCTTTACAGTATCTGGAAAATAAAACATAAATTATAATGTATTGATATATTTATGCAACTCTCACACCTGCACACACCTGAACACCTACAATTCAAAAAGGCGTGAGTTAAAGAAACATATTTATAGGCTTTACACATTAATTACAGAACATATAATGTTAAGGTTTTGAGTTGGTATTTGGCTAAAACCATATTGATGGTATTAAGATCTGATGGCCTCCAACACCCCTTAACTGCTTAATACACCATATAAAGCATGGATGTAGTCAAGACCTTAAGCTATATATTTTTTATTACTTATGAAAATTAACTTCAGCAAATGCATGCTAATAGTACTGAGGTTAATCATTCTAAATAGCTTAAGAGCACCATAATAACACCATCTTAAATTTAATAAAGGATTTGGAATGTGAGTTATCACTTAACTTACTTTCCGACAAGCTCTGGAGTGTCTCTTTGTGGATCTACTGATATAAATACTGGTTGGAGCGGAGGAGCTGATGGTGTTTTATCTGAAACAAATATTAATATTTAATTTATAACCAAGATATTCTTCTAACTAACCGTAACCATAGCTAATGTTCCAATATTATCTCTGGATAAAACTATTTGTGTTGATTTTGTGTCATCTTTTGTTAACTGTAGAGCACCACAAACAGAATTGGTCAGTATAGGCTCAAAAATATATTAACCCGGTTTCAACCTTTTTTATAACTCAAAAACATAGAACTTTCAAACATTACATAGTATATTATACTGTATACAAGATACGTATAATAAAAAACAAAGAGTATTTTTAGATTCTTTTCATACTGGAAAATATTTTCATATCAGTAATCCATTGAAGACAGTTAATAAAGGCAATAATAAGAAAATGTCAACTCACCATGTTTGTCAACTACTTCAGCTAACTTTTCTAATTCATCTGGACAAACATCCGGACAGTGTGTAAAACCAAAATAAATAAGCATCCATTTACCTAAAAAGTCTGTGCTTTTAACTGTTTTACCCTAAAATAAAAATGGTTATGTTATTGATAATATAAATTTGGGCCATTAAATATGGGGTTTCTCACTTCAAATCTCCATTTTGGGATGTCAGCATGCCTATTTTCTTATTCAAAAATAGCAAAACAAAGTTACGTTACCACTGTTATAAATATTGAAATATTTTAAGAGGCTTAGATAATAGTGAAGTTCACTTGAAATTCAATATATACATTATATTTATATGATATGGATAGGGAAAAGATTTTAGTCCCATCATCCTCTACCGCCATGGACATCTGTGGCAAATCTTGCATAGGACAGTTGGAGGGAGATTTAGTCCAATACTTTAGAATATCATTGATTGATTGCATCAATGATACCTTCAGTGTTACTAATCTGGTTAGTCAGCAGTGACCATTTGAAATCAAGTGGCTTCATTTATTTATTTACTAATATACATAATTAAATATTATTTCTTTGAAATGGATTTATAAGCAGAACCATTACACAATTATTAGAAATATTGAGTAATAAATTCTAAAGTAAATAACAACAATTATTATAGTATAATATTATACAAAAATATAATTTATTTAAAAAAGTGTGATTTAAATATGCAAAAAAATGTTATAATGTACCCCAAATTACAAGGTACATTTGCTAAATATGTTATGAGTTAAGGATGCCTGTAGCCCAGTCCTTGATTGCTGTTGGATGTATTGCTCTTCTCAACCATGATCAATGACAATACATTTATGAGCCTCGAGTACATAATTTTTAATCTGATCTTCAGAGTGTAGTACATGTGAAGGCTCTGCAGGTACTATACATGGCATAAAAGCAAGGACTATTCCTAACCTCTATAGGTTAGGTAGCTAATAGATTTATTTATAAAGCAATAGTTACCTCTGAGTCTACTAGCTCAAATAAACCTCCTATTTTAGCTTTACCCAGCTGCCTTTTTCTCTCGCGATCCAATGCCAATTGTTTTTCTTTCCTAACGTACAGCATGAAGGCCGTTAGTCCACCGCCTACGACCGCGGTCACCGCCATAGACTTCCATGTTACGGGACCAAATATCTTTTTTGAGGGCCTTTTAGGCGGTTGAGCACAATAATTTTTCGTTGTAGTAGTAAATAACCGAAAAATTGTCCCAGGTCTATTATTTCTTACTAACGAAAACATTTCACCTAACTAATGGTTTGTACGTTAAAATTTCAATTGGAACTTGTTTAACTTATCAGATAGTTCTGAATTTCAGATACCGGTCTATCAAATTATCACATTTCATTCATGTAATGAAGAAAATTCAATGCTTTTTTATCAGAATCAAATCACAAGAAATAATGTCAATGTCAGCTGTCATTAATTGTCAATTTTAACATATGGAATAGAATGAGCACAGATATATATCGAGGATAGCCATACAGCGGACAGCCAAAAACCTACTAATTAGGGTAAAATAACAGTGAACTCCGAGTTTATATTTGATGAACTTTATAATCTGTAACTTTTACTATATATAAATATTTACTTTATTTACTATTACTATTTACTACTATTTACTTTATATAAATAGATACTATTGCGGTATTATTCATCTCGACATATTATTCTATCAAGGACAGTATTGACCATGCAGCACATATGTATAAATCATCAGTTTATTCGTCCGTAAAATTAATAGATGAGGCATGCTCTTTTAAGCCTTTGAATTTATTATATTATATGAATATATGTGAATAATTCGTGAGTGAGGTGCCTCCAATAGTCACTGAGATATTTCGTAAAAAAGCATAGTTGCTTTATTACTGTATCGTCTAAATTCCTAACGATTTTATGACCTCATTTTATGAATATGTCGATAGCTATAGGTACGGTAGTTTCACTTATAAGTATCTGCCTCCCTAATTATAATCAATTTTGAAGTTGTTACACAAAAAGTTTAAAGTAAATAATATTTAGTAAGTTTAGTACTAGAACCCTGACTTACAATTGTGTTAAACGTAGCTATTAAGTGTTACTTTTATATTTCGAAATTTTCGGCAAGTCGTGAGCCAGTCTAATGAAAAAGGCAGGGGAGGAGTGGCCACAACCGCAACCCGGCCGCTTAAATAATACGCCGGGCGCCCGCTCCTTCATACTACCCTGCCGCCTGCTGGTACCAACGACGGTCATACTAACAGCTATGTCGAAGATATTTTGTGTGAGTCACTAAATTTTTTAAACATTTTCTTATTAAAAAATATAAACAATATATCTAAAAATATATATGTAATATAGAATTTAGATTATTTGAAGTAAAATTAACATACCTGCATGAAAATCTTTCTTTTGCCCGTTCTATTTTCAAACTTTCCAACGACAACAGTAATATTGAATATGCACCCTATTTATGTTTTTAAATAGGTAACCTTTTTGACGTGGGTATGGGTATTGGTGAGTAGCGCAGCTGCACAAGAATATCTTCCACCCAAGCAGGGTGGAGGTGGGGGCGGCGGCGGTAATAACATCGCTCGGAAACCAGTACAAGAGCAAACGGTAAAGATAGATACTTTTTTTTTATTCAAGATCAGAACTCATCAAGAGTGCCGGTATTAAAAAGATACTAGATCCTTTATTAGAATTTTCTGGCTGCACCATAAACATATCCGTAAGTCTAAGGCTACTTTTCACTAATATTTTTTTATTCATTAGAGAGTAAATATAATTTATTTGTACAAAGATGTGTGAGATACCTAGCTATGTTATGGATATGTATCAAAGCTAACTACGTGATTTAATGATTTCGCAAATGAAGATCTTCCGTAAATAGAGGTGACATGCCTGAGGAGAGGCCGAATCTTTTACGTTATGCAAACGTGCTCGAAAACATCGATACAGTGATTTGGGTGGGCCATGAAAATAACAATACAACATATTTTAAAATTTAAACACGACCGTTAATACCAGCTCGCGAAATGTTATACACGAGAGCTCAACGCCTTGTGTCAAAGTTCAATATTAACTTTTGGATAACGTTCTTCAGTTGCCAGCAAACTACGAATACACATACGACGTGCAAGACAACGCGGTAAGCCTCGACTTCGGCCACAATGAGAAGCGCAAGGACGACCGCGCCACCGGCTCCTACCACGTGTTGTTGCCCGACGGGCGCACCCAGCTGGTGGAGTACGAAGCCGGTCCCGACGGGTACAAGCCACAGGTAACATATTCATCATGTCCTCCCTTAATCCTTAACAGCATCTGTTCTGTCTGTTTACGATACACACATGCTCGTAACCATCTGGCCAAAACGTATAATAAATAAAAAAATATGGGCAACAGTTGGTACGTACTTGAAGACATACAAAATTCAGGAGACTTAGGCAGCTGCCTCCCCCTCCAGCAGCTTTTAACTGTTGATGACCATTGCCATGTCTAACATCTAGTTCTTATTTTGCATCATTTAAACGATACTAGATTAGACCACCACCACCTATAACACCCTATAACAGACATCACATATTCAGTAATAGATTATCTGTGTAGTTACTATGGATAGAAATATATGTGCTAATGAGATGTGGAAGAGAAACAGTCAGTACCAACACATATAAATTACCATCAGAATATTACTGCGGGCGAAAAAATAGTGTAACTTCCCGCCGATTACATTATGTTTAAAAAACCTTTGAGTGGTCCTTCGAGGAAGATAATTTGCATCCGCATTAACTTTTTTGTATAACACAGGTGATGTACATGGGTACAGCGACGTTCCCCACACAGACGGGTGGAGGATCCGGCGGCGGCTCGGACAAGTTCGAGGGTTATCACTATAACGCCGCGGCTACACGTCAGAGTGTAAGGCAAGCTGCACCGCGCCGCGCTACCGCCGCACCACAACCCCCTGCTCCCGCACCCCCTCCTCTCTACTCTGCTGCCAACGCCAACACTACCCAATAAATCTAACACAATCTGATTATGGACTCCTAGCAACATTATGAATTTATATTCAATTTCCTTCTATGGTATTCGCGACCAGCAAATCTAAATTTTATGATCATATATTTCAATGGCCTGATACATGATGTGTTTAGAAAATTTATCAATTGTTCAATATATGTCATTATAAAGAGAAGTTTGAAATTACTATTTACCAAGACATGTGTATAAAGATATGAGATAAAACACATATTTGTCTATAAACTTGTATTTTATTTAACGACTTCACATAGTGCGTAACAAAACAATGCACTATTAATTCTGTGTGGGAAAATATTATGTTTCATATCCATAAATTAAATTATTATACAATGCAGTGACTTTGAGTAGAGTTGACGGATCGCTTATTAAAAAAGTTGACTGTAAAACCGTAATATTGTAACATTGACCTTGATAGTTTATAGGTTAAAAATTAAATATCTCGAAGTTAAAATTGTTTTATTACAATTATAAACTAGTTTTTAAAACTTAACATAGGTTGCAATTAAATATAAACACACAAGATCGAAATATACAACATATAAGTCGAAAATATTTAAGTAGATAATAAAGAGATCTACCTACCTATTAATAAATAAGTACAGTCATGGGATTAAACAATAGGTACTTTCTTAATTCGTGTTAAGTGTTATTTCGACTTCGATAGTATTTTTCTAAATTAGAGTAACACGAAGAAATATTCTGTCAATAGAAATATTTCATCTACCTCATAGTAATAGTTTTAATACTTTTAACTAACCGCCTTATTGTTAGTATAAAAAAATGTATGTTATATTATCAATACTCTTCAATCCTCGTATATCATCTTATGTTCTCACGACTTAGTTTAATTTAGTCAAAATTATCTTTAACTGTACAGTAGAAACTATTTCTCCAACACGCTATTAAATTCCTAAACAGAGAATATACAACCACACCATAGACAATAAAATTGTATTGTTAGCACACTACATCATACTCAATAATTTTATTAATCTGCATTTCTCTGATTCACATTAGGAACTAAAGTTAATATAAAAGTTATAGTTACAAATCAGCCATACTCAATCTGAGGCTCAGTATATTAACAAAATTTATTAAATCGTGGACGTAGAATTTTTTATGTTTACACGAAATCATATGTAGAGCTTTGTTATCGCAAAATTGATTTCCAAAATATTATTTGTAATAGACAAACTATTTCTACGAATTCATTTGTTTTTTTGTATAATCTATGCACATAGAACTTACTTCAATTCGTATATCCTATTTATTATATCATGGCCCGCTTGACCACTTAAATTTATAAGATGTAGCCCGCGACAAAAGAAGGCTGAGTATGACCGGTACAATTGATATAAAATTTACAAGCCTCTTAAATGAATTTTTAAAGATTTAAGTCTCCGAGATTTATACACGTCCATCCAAAAATGCATTCGCTCGGGGCTTGTACTTTTGTAAGCCCATAGCATACCAAATTACTTTCTGAAAGTCCTCATCAATGTTAATATCCATTTGCTGAAATAATCGTATATATTCTGTAATTATTGGTCGTGAAATAATTGTATTCGACATTTCGATTGTCGTCAACAGGTTTTGTTGACGATGTAACGTCCAGCCAACGAGAAGTGATACAAAATGTAAACAAACCTAGTGCAAGGTAACACAGGGTTTCATAAACTTTTTGAAAGTTATTATTTATGAATTAAAAAACTATTAAAGTTACTACAATAATATCGTAAAAACGTCTTGTAAGTAATGTTTCATTGCCGTACTTCAGGTACATCTATATACACAGCGTCCCTTGTAGGAAGGCACTAAGTACCGTGTAACATGTCTATGTTCTGATCTGGCCAGTGGACCCGGCGGTGCGTCGATACAGCATCGAAACCGACGTTGTCGAACGAATGATAGTCTTTCTGCATACTCATCTCCGCCAAATTTCGGTACCTACAAACAAAAATGAAAGATTAGGAGATCGAATATATTCGTGAAATATTTTGAGATAACTAAAGGACGATAGTTTCTTTCGATGTAACAAACTCCCTCATACTTAGGAATGAATCCGTGCGTAATAGTGTGTGTGCGCTCATGTGTGCAAGTTGTGTCCGTTTGTATGCATGTGTGTGTGCGCCCATGTGGATACCTGTATGCAAGTTGTGTACGGTTGTATGTGTGTGTGTGTGCGTATCTCTACCTCTTTACAAGCACGCAGCAGCCGAGCAGCAGCAGAACTTGCACGGCGAGCCAGGCCAGCGCCAGCGCTACCACCAGCAGCTCGTGTACGCACACCATCGCCTCCCCCGAGCCACTTACACCTGCGCTCGCCACTTCCACAGCTGTCAATAAAATTAAAAAATTGAATAATATCCATAAGTAATATTAAGAGTTAAAGTAATTTTCAGTGATCTGTTTTATGTTGGACAATATGAAAAAATTAAATAATAACTTGACAATAACACACAAACACATGAACACACAACCAGATCGAGAACAGAAATTTTAACTTATTTTACAACTTTAAAAATTTCCGGTACGGTAACGATTCCACCTCACGGATTATCACTAATTTATATTGAGTAACATATGCAGTGACATAAATTAACATTTCACTATTCATTTTAGAACAAGGGTTACAGCTCGCAAAGGCCGTTAAATACCATCAGTGTTAAACTGAGTGGTTAGGATCCCAGTGACTGCCAAAGAAAGAGACCTCATCTGTTATTCAACGGGGTGGCCTGGACGAATGGAGCCTCTTACAGCTCAAAATATTACTTTAATATATAAGTATTAAAAGCGTATATTACGGTCAGATGCCCGGTGGTCAGCCCGTACTAGTGTATCAGTCGATATGATGGCACTCGCATCAACCACCATCTCCAGTTCAAGCGGCACGCGGCCTGCGGAAGTTACACCCGAGAAACAGGGCGAAGCACCTCCTTGAGCTACAACTCCTGGCGCCCATGCATCCTGCTACATTATATTTTACAGATATATTTAATGCTCGAAGGACCAACTTATGAAGAAATTTGTTGGAAGAACTGTTTATTTGTCGTAACATAGAAAAAATTAAGTAATAAAATAAGACATTTTTTTTTTAATAAAAACTTGATAGAATCTGATGCCAGCGTTTGCAAGTGTAACGAAGATAAATAGTACTACAAAATTTAACTAATGAAGTCTTATTGAAATAATTTTGGTCAGTGAATTAATTTTGTATACAGATACGATAAAAAAAAATATAAGACATTATAATATATAAGATAGAGAGTTATACTTATAGGTTAATCAGTATGAGGGTACCTGGCGCGGTGCATCAGCTGTGTCTCGAGAAATCTCGTTGTATGTAGAATTCGTTCCACGCGCAGCTCTGGCCTGTTTCATACCACAATTAACCTGCAAAATTTAGATTCTGATAAATATATCAAAAGTTATAGTAACCTTTATAAGAACCACAAGCTTTGGCAAAAAAAAAGGCATGAACAGAAATGAAATTATTATACCTATTACCTATAGGTTTAGTAGTAGGTAGTTTTCAGTGTCATTTTACAAGGAGGAGGAGGCATTTTACTAGGTAGTTTTCGTTTTCAATTTAGACTTCAGTTGAACGATATTGATAGCTGTTAATTTATGCAGTTCTAATTCCTGTACTTCCTTGGAAAGTTACCTATCTATCAGTCTCTAAAGGTCCCCTGCTGGACCTATGTCCAGCCAGGAGAGGTCTATACCTCTCCTAATTTGCGCCACTCATACCGGTCCTAAGCTTTCTGAATCCATTGGAAGCCTGCTGTCTTCTTCAAGTCGTCAGTCCACCTGATTGGTGACAACCCATACCCTTTTTTCCGACACGTGGACGTGACTTCACTTGATTACTTATTCTCAATTGTCTTACCGAATCACATTTTCCGTCGCAGTATCGCACTACTAGCGCAAACCGCACCACTTTGGACGTGGGAAATCGGAACGCTTTGAACCGCGCTGACAGTCTTTGAGTTCCACCGCCGACATATGATCGACTGAACGCCGGAAAATCTACCTGTTATTGTAAAAATAAACAATTATTAAAATTTATGACAAATACCCAAATGGGTCTCATTACTGATATCCATGCTCTCTAATCAGAGAATCCTCGGGTTGAGTTAGAGGGGCTGATAAATATTTTCTTATAAATTGTTGTAAAACGTGAAAAATTTATTATTTGTTTCAGTCAAGGAAAAT
>DWPA01003193.1:0-14459 GCA_018251375.1 Calpodes ethlius
TTTATTTACAAATTGTATGTGTATTTTATAGAAAAATAAATAAATAGAAATATGTAGTGTTTTTATTTATAATAGATACCTGCTAAATATAACTTATTTATAAGGATAAATTCAATAAAAACCAGGAAAAATTCTGTATAAAACATTTAATACAAAAATCTTTGAAGAATTACATTAAAATAAAATTACATAAAATTAAAGTAACATAATTCTTTTTTCTAATAAAATAAATGTACTAAGTAAGCAATTTATATTCTAAGATTGTCATTTTTGTGCGCACAATGCAACTTAAAATAAAGTACCTAAGTACATAATTTGAAAACATCCATTATGTTGGCATATTTTATAAAATATCATTATGATAATATAACTAAGAGAATCGTAAAGTAGGTATAGCGGAAACTATAAACACTACAGACATTAGCGCATACCTATGCAAATATTTGAGCCGTCAATACAAATTTAAGTCTATAATGTGATGTGTACGATTGAGCAAATCAAGTTTATACGCAATAACATTGTGTGCACACGACATCGAAAACAAAACTTATTTTCTGCAGTGCACAACGTTTAAATTTTTTAGTTCGCAAAGTTCATTGCACTGCGTTTTTGTAGAACTGCATATATTAAATCCATCGGCTAGCTACAAAATGAAAAAGAAAAAGGAATACTCAAAGTGTATTCGGCAAGAGCACCCGTAAATTATTATTTACTTTATCATACTAAAAGATCTAAAAGGAGCTAAGCTCGAGATTTTAATGTCACATAACAAAGTACTTAATATATACTTTATCCAAAAATACTTTTAAGATTCGTGCTCAAATACCTAATTGCCAGGGTTCATCTGAACAGAACAAAAATATGAAGCAAATGCGAGAAGATAAAAAGTTTTACCACATTGGCCATGTTTTCCTAACTATGCTAAACGCAAGATTATTTAATAATTAAGTTCTAATAAGGGCATAATTTGAAAAATTTGCAAATAAATTTCACAAATTTTACACACACCCTGCACTCTAAGATGGACATCCGAACCAAGGGTTGAATGGTTTCAGTTAAATTCTATTTAACAAATCATTGCAGATTACTTTTTACCAAACTGAACTCATGAATTAAATTCTATTTAACAAATCATTGTAGTTGACTTTTTACTGAACTGAAATCATACTTGAATGTTTTTGTCATACCAAAAAAAACATATAATCATCTTACAACCCTGGCATTACCTAATCCAGAAAATATTAGTTGGAACAGTGGAGTATAGACACAAGATAATTTAATAATACTACTACTAGTACTTATGTACTTGATATTCTTATTATTAGTAACTTAATCTAATCTGTAGTTGTAAGTCAAAAAATACTTTTTATACTTTTATAATACTTTAGACATACTATCTTTTCAAACTATTCATGTAAGTATTTTTTGTTTGAGTTATATTACAGTTCACATTTCTAATTAAAGTTGTTTATCTCTTTACTCCTTTTATAGATAAAATTATTAAGTGTACTTTAAATTATTGTGAGAGAAACACCGACTTGTATAAGGCCTGCATAGACAAAGCACTTGTATTCTCAAACAATGCAATACTTAAATAGAGATGAAAAAATACATGATATGAATATTATTGGAGCGATCAGCAGTTTGTGTATATAAAACTGGCCTCGAATAACTCAGAAGACAATATTAAACAGATAGTTAACTATTATTAAGAATGTTTATTTTAAGAGATGGTGAAAACAAACTTGGTCATATACTGTACCAATAAACATATTGGTAAATAAAGTTCACAACCAAGTATTTTTTTTTATGATTGCAAAAAAGCTTGAATTGCCGCCTATATTTTCTAGCCATGTTGATAAAGAAACTTTTAAGCCACTGCAACACAAATTAAAATGAATTTAGTAAACCCTTAATCAAACAAAATTATTTCATTTCTGTTTATACTAATTTCGATTTTCATAACTAATTTCGATTTAATAAATGAAACAGTGCTTATAACGTCTCTCATTAATGAGATTGTATATAATAACTGTATCATCAGATTATACTGAAATAGAAAAACTAAAATAACAAATCGAGGTGTCCAATTATTTAGATCCAACTTATTAGTTTAATAAATTAAAAAGGCTTAGTTTAATCCAAAGTAAAATATATAAAATGTCTATGGTAAATATCTATGCTGCTGTCTTTTTAGCGTTTAAAAAAAAACTGTTTCCGAGGAAATTAGTTTTCAAAAGAATCTCTTCGATTGGTTAGCTTATCATTAAGTCATCAAATACAGATGTGAAATTCATAAAGTATTAGTATTATTTAAGTGTACATTGATTTATAAGGTATACTTTGGTAGAGTTCTTAGAAAAGATAAAATATACCTACTCAAATATACTCCTTATTAACAATGAAATGGTATCGAAATTATACTAATTTTCTCACCAAAAAATTTGTTCCAATGGCATGCATATTTATTAATTATAATTATCTATTCCGACATCAGAAACAAACTTATCTATTTAATTTTGAGACAACTTTTGTAATGAGAAATGGATTCACATAATTATTACATTAAAATGGATTGTAATTTTGAGAATTTTGTCAATTATTATTAACATTTATAAGAATATCCTAAACTAAATAAACATATCCAAAAGTTAAAATATAACATTTCATTTCAAAGACTAATATATCCGGTGGTAAATGTACTTATGGCAAATCTCAATAAATTCTCGTTTTCCATAACAATACAACTTACAATAAGAGATCCTAATTAATTAAAATATATTTGCGATGTTTAATATTAAAATTAAAAATATACCTCTCGATGTCTTATATGTAAAATGTCTTTGATATGGGTGATATTCGAAAAGTTACATTACAATTAGGTCATTAATATTAAGAGTATTGTTATAGACATTAAAAGACTGGTCGCAAACCTTGATCGAAAAATATTTTATTACCAAACTTTAATTTTTTTTTTGTTATAATATATCTTATCCGAAATCCCTTACAGGGTGTTTATTTGAATTTTGAACCCATTTTAATTAGAAAATTATGTTTATATTCCAAATTCATTTCCAGTCAGTCTTAAATATTGCATGATGGTACCTACAACCTTAAATATATATTTTTTTATATCTAAAATAAAGTAGATTAATACCACCACAAATAAATTTCAGCAACAAGTAATTATTTAAAAATTGTCACATGTAATACTCTATAATAATCTAATGCTAAAAACATCAAACTTACAATGATATTCGATAATTTGATTATTGCTAAATTTTAAAATAAGTTCAATTTCATACATTGTATTACTTGAGACATATAGCCAGAAATATGTTTTGATCACCTCATAAAATTCACAGTACCTTTGGTACAATCACTGAAGGTACTCTCTTGCAGTACCGATGCCAGGCAGCTCCGTAACGTCTCTTGCACCTCACATGATCCCGCCACGCTCGATGCAACAGCACTATTATTGTAAAAACGGCCGGAGCACCTGCTACCATTTGTTGCGAGAAGAATCCGGGCAAAGCAAATGCAATATGAATCAGTATATCTCCAGTATAATTTGGATGACGTAAAACTCCCCATAAATTTGATACTAGTAACTTCTTTCCCAAAAATGTTGGCATTGAATCAACAACTGAAAAAGAAAATTTACAATTAGTATGATAAAAATATACATTGCATACATTTTTTTGCAATAAATTGAAAAAATGACTACTGAGTGCATTACATATGTAATTAAGTTCACACTCTCAGCAAATGACAATTTATTATAATCTGATGATATTCCCAAGAGTAAAAGAATATATTGGACAAAAGTTACTTAACATTGTATATCTTAAAAGTTTTCATCATATAAACATCAAGATATAATTGATAATTAAAGCTTAAATTTTTTTAAACAGTCAAAAATGATAGACTACCTAATAGTGATAGGTCATTGCTATTCGTACATATCTGAAACATCCTAGACAATGAAATATCACCAATAAGTAAATTTATGTTATTAAAAATAACTTACGTGCAAGCCGCGGCTGCAGTGGATTCCATCTGAACTCATATTTTATGTTATTACTTAAAACCATGATCATAAATCCCACGAAATAGAGTATAAATGTGCCTATTAATTGATTTCTTGTCAATGCCATATCGGTATCATAAACAAACTTTGATATTGTTGTAAAGTAGAATGGATAGAGGGCACTTGAGATAATTTGTAAATAACCAACTCCTTCAGATTGCCAGTAAAATGTCGAAGGCATCTGATACTCCTTAATTATAAAATTCAAGGTATACAACATCTGCATCATAGAGAACAGTAATATAGTGGGTTTGAAATGTATCTTGGTTATCAGTTCTCTGAAGTTTCCAACTAAAACATCCTGTATATCCTTTTCCGGGAGTACTATACCATTTGTTAAGATAAGTGTTGTTAGGACAAGCTGAAATGAAATTAATTTTATTACTTCATATATTAATAATATTGTTTTTATAGAAATGTTATTTGAAGAAATAACAGATATTGAAATATTAAAAACCAACAATAGTAATAGGAAAAAGAATGTAATAATTAAACACATTTAACTTTATTTTGTTGGCTGTAGTTACAATATAATTACATTAATAGCAAAAGTAATAGGTCAATGTTAATTATAAACAATCAACAAACTCGATAAATAAGTATCTAATTATAGTACAATTTATTTCAGTAATAAAAAATCTGCATTGATATCAATATTGCTTCATATTCAATAAATAATGCATTTATGACTTTTTATACTTACAGAAGTCACATTAGAAAATCTTGAAATCCAAATCTTCACATTGATATTCTTAATGAAGGGGTATATTTCTCGTCCCATAAAGAAATCATTTATAGCATACCCAGTATTCCCATAAATGTTTAGGTAATTACTATCTATCCAACGGCTCTTTATAAATAATATCATAGACAAAATAACACCAAACAGGTATGATGTTGTTGCCAATGTCACATACGAGCTGAGAATGGTCTTTACATCAATAATTTTATAGACATTCAGTGCAAAGATTATATTTATAGTTAAAAATGTCGCAAAGAATGCATTAAAGCAATATTTTCTGCCCGTCTCATCAACTTTCTCAACATGTTTCCCAAATACTGGTATCACCACTAGAACAGCTTGTATAGCGTACTGGGCAAGAATTAGTATTGCAGATTGCTTGTTCAACCATGTTGTATATAATTTGTAAGCAGATAAGTCAGCTAGAGATTTGTATGAACAAGACTTAGTGCAGGACACTAGAATAGACAGAACAGTTAGAGGTATTAATATTATTAGCGCTCCTGACCCTAACCACCCACCAAATTCAAATTTTCCAACAGGTGTCAAAGAGTCAATACTGCTTGGTAATGGAGTCGCTAGCTTCCTTGTCATTGACCGAGACTTTTCTTTCTGTCTTCGGATCTCTTCCTCCGAGTTCTCTTCATCAGAGAATGCATCAACTGACTTACTAACTGACTTGCTGACGGACTGGCTGACCGATTTGCTAAGAGACTTACTGAGAGATTTACTAAAGCTTCGCCTGATATCAGGCTCATCGTTAGTCTCTCGCAACTTACTAGATCTCCGTGGCAGCACATCATCACCAAATCGTCGACTTCTTAAGCCGTAAATATCACCAAACGAACTGGAATCGGCTTCCAAACTTACACCATTCTGATTCTCTCCAATAGTAAAATCCGTCCTAGCGTTCGGCTGTATATCCTTAACAGAATATTCAGTACGCTTAGATCGCGTGCTTCTAAAGATTTCATATTTAGACGAGACGTCCTCGAGCTTAATATACGCACTTGTTTTTATAGCGGGACGCTTCACCGGTGATTTTGGAACGGCCGGCTCGACTACTCCTTCACTTTTTTCTTTTACAGCCCGCGATGGAGATTTTCGAGCGGGGTACTTAGGACTAGGAGTCGGAGCAGGTTTGCGACTCGGAGATTTTCGTGACGGCGACTTGCGGGAAACGCGTGCGGGGGGTGAACTTTTCCGCGATCTGGCGGGAGAACGCGTCGGCGAAATTCCTTTTCGAACTCGCGAAGGACTTGTGTCTTTTATACTCTGTCGAACCCGGCCACTTCTCGTAGACATTTTGTATTATCAAAATAGCACAAATAGTCGTACGGTTCCCTTTTCCTTGTAACAAGCTTCTAAAATTATCACCAAGCCACACGCGAAGGCATTATGTCGCACCATTCAAACCTTGTCTAGTACACTAAAAAATAACGCGAAATTAATGTCTAATTTAGAAATACCATTTCGCCACTCGAATAAAATAATTTATTTTTAATTTTTTTAATTCATAACATTTCACAATAAAAACAAGACTTGTATACAAAGTGCAACGTATCAAACGCCAAAACTGCCAAAAGCAACAGCCAACGACGCTAGAATTAATTTTTAAAATCTGGATTGTGATTGGGTAAAGAATAGTTGCCGCTAACAATTCCGGAAACTGCCTAAATTGTCTATGTTGAAAATAAAACATTTGTTGGCAGCATTGTTTTTAAGCCCTGTAATTACCGCATGCAATGAACTTAAATTCATTCGTGATAAAACAGTACCAATAATCTATATGTGTATGTGATTTGACCTACTTTATATTTAATCTATTTTATCCTTTTCAGATGCATTTGTATCGGTTGAGATTATGACATATATTTCTTTTGACATTATGAATTTGTCATATTTACAATTGATAAGCTTTGCTAAAAACTGGCTACATATATAAATAACACAATTTGTGGTTAATAAATATTCAAAGAAAAAATGGATAAAATATGAAAAGAAAAAATGGAGCATTTTATAAAAGTCCATGATCTATAGATGAAAACATAGAGTAATTCACTATATTTATACTCGTCGTAACAGGACGTTAGTTACGAATAAAGTCATCTTAATTAACTGTCATAATATTTTTAATGGAAAATTAAAATTTATATAGCAAATATCTAAATAATCAAAAAAGAAATCCAGCAACAATGCAAACGTATAAAATCATGTATTGAAAGAAATTAAAATAGCAATCAGCTTTGCATGTATCAAAATTCTTCATAATTACATTACTGATCACAGAGTACATTAACACTGATAATGGGCAGGTTTTTAATTTAATTGTGTATGACAACTATAGCATATACATATTTGCTATAGTATCAATAGTATTAATTATTATTAGTACTAACAGTCAATGTTATTGATAGTTTTGTCCTTCATTTTTATAATCGTAAAGTATTGATTTTCGATACTATTGGTAGTATCAATATTCTGACTGTACTTAAATATGACGACAGAATCGATATTTGTGTACAACACTAGTACATAATCGACGGAAATGTGAGGGAAGGTTCTTAACATAATACGAAACAGAATAAAATTATATTGTAAAATATTTATTTTCATGTACTTATTGTACCTACCATATACATAGACACTCGTGTTTTATAGAAAATGCAATAAAAATTTTAAACATTATATATCAGCATATAGGTTATAATATAGTAGTAATAATTCCACCTACTTGTATATATATAAATTTTGTATAGTTCCATTAATGTAATATATAAACTAATTTGAAATGCAGACAATATAAATAACAAGTAAAATTAATGTAGTTGGAAGTAATAAATAACAGTTTTTTTTTAATATACAATAAATTACAGTATGTGCCAAGGCCCACCTTTTCAAATATTAATTAATCACATTTTTTATTATATCTCAATAAAACATCTGTACAACAATTTCATAATAATGACATTAATTTTCCCTTTTGTTATGGGTTATATATTAAATATATAATATATTATAAATTAAAGGAACCGGAACCTAAATGAATATAAATCACAGTTATTATATTAACCACACACCCAGTAAAGAAGACATCAACTAATAAATTCCTAGACGGATGCTAAAAATATACAAAAGGAAGAAAGGCCAGTCAAATATTTTTAACCATAAAAGAAAACTAACAAAATACTATACACTACATATAACAATTTTCAAAATTACAATTTGGTGATTTGACTGTGCAACCACAAAATATTTCTAGACAATAATGTGCTTAAAAATACCCAACAATAGAAAGATGTGTGTGCAAGTGTTGATTTGTTTTTACCAGTACTTCTCGAGAGATTTTACCAAATCCAATGGATCGGTGTTTGGTCCATGTCTCTCAACTGGTACACCGTCTTTATCAATAATGAATTTAGTGAAATTCCATTTGATAAAGCTTCCCAAGGTACCGCCTTGTTTGTGCTGTAACAATAAGATTAACATTGGGTAAAGAAAACTATCTAAACTGGATTCAGAGGGCACAGGAATGGTCGGAGTGGCGCGAATTAGGGGATGCCAATGTCCAGCAGTAGACTTTAAAAGGCTTCTAGTTAGATAGATAGAAATAAAACTATACTAATATCAATAACACATAAATTTAAAATAAATACCGTCTTTAAATCTTTAAGTGATGATATGATTTAGTTAAATAAATGACAAATTATGGAAGACTAATTTTCCCTAGTGTTTGCCCACCTCTATGTTAAATAATTATGCATAAACAAATACATAACTTACATCACATTATATAATATTTGATAGTCTTAATTCAAAGAAAGTGGGTAGACTCAATTCAATAGTATCATATCATTTTATAATGTTCGGTATATTCAGGTAAAGTCAAACACAATATAATTGCACTATTATCATATTCCGATGGCTGCTTTATAAAAATAATACTTCCAAATACTAAACCACTCTCTCTTAACAATAGTCAATACCTTTAATTGACGTGTTTTTAAGTTGATAATAGTTTATCTCTTATCAAGATGAATAATATTATCTATAAACGTGAATACATACATTTATAATATAAATGGACTTTGTTTCCAGGCTTAATGTTGTTTTAATGGTTGTCGAAGCATTGAATAATTTAATCAATACTTGCCACCTGGACCTATTGATCCCTTATCAAGGTTATCTTTGTATACTTCATATGTTATTATATAATATTGATTAACCATAAAACTATAATTCTTTTTATTACCACATTGGCTTCTCTTTTTGCAAGTTAATGGAGGATTAAACATGTATGGAAATCTAATTCTAATGTATTTATTTATTCTAAAATCTAATTCAATTTTAATCTTAAAAGATTTGTAAATTTATGTTTTCAAGAGGTGGTGCATCTATCTACAATCTACTAATTGTTTTTAAGCTGTTCTAAACTTTTTAGTATCTGAAAACTTTTTCAAGAAGACAATTATATTAATAACATAATGTGTCTTTTATAGTGTTTTTATTTTCTAATATATATTGTTATTTACTGGCTTTAATAATACCTATTACTTCAGCATAATATTATCGCTTTGGCAGAGAAGGATCTTGTTGCCATACTGTATCAGGGATTTATAAAGGCTGCACCACAAATGATTTTTTATTTTATATTACTGATAACTCAGTCACTGTGTGCAGGTGTTACCAGTTGACACAGAGAAAAAAAAATATTACCTTCAAAAACTTCCACAGTGGATGTGCTGAATCTCCATTCACATCAATTTTTTCAAATAAATCAAATTTAACTTTGCGATCAGCAATGAAACATTGTATTTGTTCTGAATCTCCAGGTTCTTGGCCAGCAAACTGATTACAAGGGAAGGCCAATATACGAAGACCTGCAAACATATATAATTACATATGAAATCAGAAATGATAACTTTGTAATATTGTAAATTGTGGTGAAATTAACTATGTACCTTTGCTCTCAGCATACTGATCATAGAGTTCATTCAGCTGCTTGTAATTATTTGCAGTGAGACCACACTTGGAAGCCACATTCACAATGATACAAACATGGCCCTTGTAAATATCCAACTTGACATCTTCACCTTTAATATTCTTCACACTGAACTCATATATTGATTGAGCTGCTTGGTAATCTGGATTATTGGCTGCCATTTTTCTGTTAAAATGTCAGTAAAAAGTAAAGAAAGTATTAAAATACCGTATAATTAAATGCTAAAAAGAAATATATATCAGTATGTATAGAAATTATAAAAAACATAAAAATCTGTCTAGTGATGACCACAGAGTACGTAAACCTAAACACAACGTTCAATAAAGTTTAATGTTTGAAACTAAGCAGGCTGGATAACTACGGTTTATTGTTTATGTATTCTGGGCTTCTGGATATTTAAGACATGACACAAATTCTCACAAAATTGGCAAATTAATGTCATAGGTCATGTCAGACCTGAAATATTGAAACACTGACAATTAACATGCCAATTGAGCGGATTCAGTTTTTAGAAATGGCCAGTTCTTGCATAACCTACATAAGTATGTTAAAAATTATTAAACAATTTCTTTACATGGTACTTATCTGTGCTCGAGCTAAACAAAGTACGTTCCCAAAGATAGGCACGATAAGCTTCGGTAAAGCACGAAATCCGATTGTCATGATTTTGATTGTTTTGATATCTTTTACCACAGAGTACTACCAATACTGCTACAGGATAGATTATAAACTGTAGAGTACCAGACACAGAATCGTTTAAATATTGGACGTAGAGTATGTACCTCGTAGCTATGGATCTAGTAAAATAGGGTGTAGATATTTCATGGACGTAGCCTTAAAATTTAGGTGAATACGTGTGCTTAATTCATAAATTAAGCTGCAGCAACCAGTTAGAGCAGCTAGTTTTAATTTTGTTCTTTGTTTTAGATTGAAGTATTACTCACCTTATTCCTTTTTAAGTTTTAGAATATTTTGACAACACGTCAAAATATGTATAATAGAATATGTAGAATATTGTATCTAATCAAATAAAACCCTTTGTAGAAATCTTATATTGTACACATCTAAAAAAATATAATAAATAATTGTAACTAGGGGGAGCAACAAGAAAAAAAGAATTGGGGATTAATTTTAAAGTGGGGATTAGATGTAAAAGCAGTCTCCAGATTACGTTTATTTCATTCCCATTCAAAAAAATAATAATAATGAAAATTGAAATGATTAAGAAGTCATTATGTAGGGATTTTTTACAGATTGGTCCCACTTAAAAATGGTGAGAGTATAACGATGGAGATAAAAAGTCAAATTTGTCAATGCATAGTCATTTGAATCGGGTTTAACGATGTTTGCTATTGGCACCGATAATTTTGCAAAAGTATTCAATTAATAACCATGTCGGGATCTGATGATGAAGCTTAGAAAATCTTTTACGGTTTTATTACAAAATCAAAATTTGTGTAAGACTATCTGGTCCCAGTTTGTCCAGAACTTCTCTAATGGCTTGTTGTACAACGTTTTATATATATAATACTTTACGCCCAAGCTGAGGCCGGTATGGTCTTTTTTGAGTTGATACGTGTGCGCCGCCAACCTACAACAAGGATACCCAAGAAAACAGATTTAATTTCTTGGGATAAAAAGAACCAAACGTCATTGTCACTGTCAGGTGTGGGGCGCCATTGTCACTTTTTTTGATTGATCAGTTTTAGCAATTCTCTATGCTTTTCCTCAATCAATAACTATTTATTACAGTTTTCGCCTGTGGTTTTCGGGTTTGCGTTACTAGTGACCGAAACAGCAGCGAGTAAAAATTTATAGCGAAAAATGGCTTACGTGTTGCCTAATATAATGAAATGCTTATGCCTTCGAAGCCGAAGCAACATCAATTTAGCACAGACGGTGGGGTATCATGCGAATGTAAGTTTGTTTTCATAATGCAATGTCAAGGATTATCGATTAGCAATACGCCGAAAGTTTTTATGTTGTAATATCACGTTTTCAGGTAATTGATCATTACGAAAATCCACGAAATGTGGGTTCCTTGGATAAGAAGGACAAAAACGTTGGTACTGGTCTGGTCGGTGCGCCTGCATGTGGCGATGTTATGAAACTTCAGATCAAGGTTGATGAAAATGGAAAAATTATTGATGCAAAGTTCAAAACATTTGGTTGTGGCTCTGCTATCGCTTCGAGTTCACTGGCTACAGAATGGGTTAAGGGTAAGACAGTGGATGAAGCCCTGAAGCTAAAGAATACTGATATTGCCAAGGAACTGTCTTTACCTCCAGTTAAGCTACATTGCTCTAGTAAGTTAAAAAGAGTATTATTTGTTTTTATTAGCTTTTAATTACAGTTTTCATGTATGGAAGTGATTTACTGGTCATCTATTTGTTTTTTTATTTGTTCATACATTACATTCAATCAGAGTAAAAACAACTGGTAAACTTCTTTCTAAACAGCATCTTACTGAAATTGTGAGCTTTGTTCCATCCAAAAGTAAAATATTTGGTTAAATCACAAATAATTTGATTCTAAATGCTAATATTTTTTGCAGTGCTTGCTGAAGATGCTATCAAGGCGGCTCTATCAGATTACAGAATCAAGCAACAAGCCGAGAAGAATTAAGAAGGATGGGAGACGGAGTCTCAATGTTGGAACAGATCTGTGATTGTATTAGGAGTTGTAAGGAAGAATTGTAGACTAATCTGTAGGTACTCACAAGAAACATCTATTGTTGATTAAATATCTGTCTGCACACAAAATGATATTATATTTCAATTCAATGTTGTAGATATTAGAAAATATAGCCAGAAGTAATATGGCTTATTTATTGTTGTAAATTTATTTCAATAAAGTATCTTCAGTGAAATAATGTTTTTTTTATGAGCACTATTTAAGTAAGCACTTTCAATGGGAGCCATTATATGAATATTTAAACATTTAAATTTGTTGGCATTTACATATTCTCAAAACAACATTGAAACATTAGTAAAAAACGAATATGTAGATTTTTTGTATACATACTACTACAGCAAGTAGATCAATAAGATATTTTAACACTGAAACAGATAATTAAATACATAGCACATTGTGATATGAGTTAGCATTAAAAATTATCAGTCATTTTAAAAGTGATCTTATTACAATGAATTAAAAATCAGAATGCTTTCACCACAAAATTAATGACAACTAAAATTCTACTGGTTCTTATCACAGACTAGGTTGATATACTATGGTTTTTATACATTACAAGGTCATGCATATTTATTGTTTAACTGTAAATAAAAATTACGTGAGTGCAGCTATCTATGCATCTATATCAAATGCATGAATCTGTTGGGCACAATCATTCAGACATCCTCTAAACTTATGTAATAGAATCCAAATGAAGTGATCATGTATTGATTCAACATATTGAACTATACTATATTGAACCATTGAACTACTTTACATTATAACATACAGAATAAAGCAATCAAGTAAATCCGGTATCTAAATACCGGATATCTAAATATGATTGTGACTGGAGTATTCCAGTACCATACATATGTATATAAGTATCCAATGAATGACACCAGTATTTTCAGCCCAATGAATGACCCATATGAGTCATAAGTAAAGATAACAATTATACTGTAGGTATTTTCTTTGCCCATAAAAAGATTGACCAAATTAATGAGTACTTACAATTGTAAGTACTATAATATCATAATTATGATCAGTTCTTTAACTTTGCATGTATTGTAAGAAACAAGTGGAATGAGTTTAAAAATGTACCGTAGCTGAGAACCGGTTAGGGATGGTTGTACCAGGGGCGTAGATACCATCGTATCATACACCGTCCAAAGGCCAGAGTCCACTGCATGTGTATATAAAATATCTAATCATTTAACTAATTGTGTCAGAATTGGGGTCCCACAACTACTTTTGATACAGGCCCCGTCTAAGGCGAACTACGCCATTTAATTGTACTAAACTTATCTCATTGCCATTTTCGGTAATGACATTATAGATAAGTACCTACATTATAATATTATTGGTTTTCAGCTGTTCCGATAAAAATATATTTGCCATTTAACTTTTTCTTTACATTCATGAAAGTAATTAATGTGGAGTAGGATGAATAAAAAGACGTAATTTGTATAAAACTTATAATAACTTATTACAAATTCGTTATAAAATGTACATTCATGTGTTTGTCAGTATGCCAAGTTTCTGCAATGCCAACTGAGCTGCGTCGGCTTTGGCTTGCTTTTTGTTCGCACTGGCGACTGCTGGCTGGTACTCCACGCTCGCCACTTTCACCTGCCAAGTACAAAGAACATTATTTGCTTAAAATTATAGTATAATTTCCTATTATCCATTTATTTATCTACGATATTAAGTGTGATATGAATATGAGAAGTTATCTTTGTGAGAATGTTCCTTTATAGTTTTACGCAGTCTATATAATAACGTGTGATTCTTAGTTGTGACTAAGAATTTGGTGTGCCAAAGGTGGCCTTTTACCATTTGAAGTATTACGTCATTTGTTCACGTTCACAAGACCAAGAAGTTGTAAAAAACGAATGGATGAGTAATCGATGAAAATATTATGCAATTTTCAAATGACGTAATACTTCAAA
>DWPA01003194.1:0-14455 GCA_018251375.1 Calpodes ethlius
CCTCGTGGACTTATTACTACAGAATTCAGCATGTCACCCACTACTGGCAACAACGCAAACATTATTCTGTTTCATTAAATATCCATATAGGAAAATAATGATAACCAGAAAGATTCAAGATAAGTACATATATGGTTAAGATATTTAGGTTATGTAAGTTCGTGGCGATTTTCAGTAGTTAGCGTGAGACCCGACTGAATATATCACAAATATTGGAAACGAATGACATGTGTACACTGTACATATTCTAAAAAACATCGCTTCATCCATATTTGTAAAATAGTTACAATTCGTTAATTTCGTCAATATTTCAATGAAGTGCGTTTTAATTGTAGTAAAATCGGCACGAACTTTCCGGACAACCCAATATAATCATTGAAACTAAGCAGAACAGAACGTTCATTATATGCGATCTTAATCATCATTCAGCAATTAATAAAACAAGATATATGCACAATACAAAAAATACAATTGCTCCACAGTGGCACATTTAAATCCAATTTTTATAAAAATGTTATTATTCATCATCATTAAATGATTCTTAAAAAATGAAATTCATTTTCGTTCTATGTCAAGTGTCGTTAATTTCACTCACTTAGTAAAAGCCTAATTAGTCATAAATCGTCACAATAACCTATTCACCACACTGAAGCAGAAGCAAGGAAAAGAAGAAGCGCTTCGGTAACTCTCCACTCTCGAGCATAAAAACATTGAATTTAATAATTCATGTATTTCGGTCGCAATGATGGTCAGGCAGTTATAGGATGAAAATCTAATATCCAAGATAAAAGGCAGCTTGTGAGTAGAAATTCTCCAATAGGATAACTTAATTTTTCTATCCTCGCGTAATGACGTCATTGTATTGTTGGAGCTTTTCCTCCCACGCATTTTTCCTTGCATTGCTCTAGTGGAGTCTCGGGGGTTCTCTAATTTCATTTTGTCGATCTTGTACTGATGATGCATTTGGTGTTACTAATGGAGGGTTAGAAGAAATTACTATTTTAGCATTATGCACTAATACAACTTTTTTGTGTGCAATAATGTTTTCATAGCATCATGTCCATGGGTGACGATGACCAATTACTACCAGGCTTGGGTGTTTGTCAAAAATGTTCTGGACTTCTCCTGAATGACATTGGCCGACTTTCATGGTTTAATTTTGGTGTCTTTTTAATGTACTCCAATTTGCTACGTGGGTACTGATATATTAGTAAAATTTTGTAGTTTAACTACTTACTTACGTATAAATTACTGCACTATGTACTGTGTTTTCATACCGTTAAATATTTAGATTATCAGAAACCTACTTCGGCCGGTCCTTGGCCTATATACGAGTAGGTTGGTACGTCGAAACTGGTCGGCTTTTGTATAATGGACGTTTCATAATAGAATGAACACAATATCGTTGAAAACTTCGTTTCAAAATTTTGAAAACTGCATTTCAATTTGCGGGCGTCGCGTCGGATTAAAATATTACATGGAAAAAATGTCCCAATTTATTCATTTAATGCTTGGAAATCCGTTTTGAGGTTAGGAGGTATTAAGGGAAGGATGTTCAAACAAGAAACATACCACTGAAAAATAGCTACACTATTATTTCAGGGGGTTTTAAGATGCGACTCTACAGCAGATGCGTGAACTAGCTTCATGTATGCATGGAATATATCATGTGTAATGATATGTGAGAGTTATTACTCCACACTTCGCGTCCCTACCACAGTCATCTATGGTGGATTCCCAGCCTAACTCTCGCTTTGCGTTTATATTCTATTATTTATTTCATTTTATAAAGATAGTGAACAAAGATTGGATTTCTGATGCGGTAAGGAAAAGTACTATGATCTTATTATATTGGATTTAAAGAAGTTATCAATATATCTATGTATCCTTGATAAAAAAAACGAAATGTATAATTTTATATTACTGATTTCGATATTATATTTATGTAGATAGATTGGGGCATACCGCAGGGTAGGAGTCGACAAAATAATACATTACGTAACATCGCGTAGATGGTGTCCCAAATTTCGTGACGTCCCATTTCAAAATCTAATATATCTAAGTATTAAAACACGAAATTTGAAGTACAATAGTTATAAAACTATTCAAAAGTTATAAAACTAATTTCAAAAACCTGTTTTCATTTAATATTTAGTCAAGAATTGCAAAATCTGCAACGTCACACTATGGAGACAGCAGTCTCACAAATGTGACAAAGCAGGGAAAGAAGGGGAGGGGAGTTAAGAAAAATATTCGTCTGACGTATCCTGTGACGTAACTTATGGATGGCCCGTATCGAACCAATACCCAATAGATCTTAGTAAACTAGTGATTTCATTAAGTACCTAATCGAAACGGTTCTTTCACAAATGAAAGCAGTTTCCGTCAATTTTCCGGTACTTTGAAGCGTCGCGTCGCAGTCAATGACCTTCGCCACTATGAATATCTTCTGATAATCATAGTTAACTGTGGTACAATAGAAAATAGTAATAATAGAAAATTTTATATTACTTTAAAATAAATAGAAGGTTCTTGAATATTTAATTTAAACCACCAAGGAATAAATGGTATTTTTGTTAATTGTTGTGAATGGTTTAAGTTACGTTTTTACTCGACTTATAAAAAAACCTTTTTCTTATTCTAAAAAACTTTTATCTAAATAAAGTATGTAGGTATAGATGTAATGTACCTAGCAATAACTAGAATGAGTAGAAAAAAATACGTAGATAAGAAACAATAGCTCGTATACTACGTTGTATTTTTATACAAGGAAATTATAATAGTATATACATACTATAATATATACCTATATTATATAATATTGGTACTGCGGTATAATAATTTTATAAATAACTGAAACCCGAAACCCGCGCTGATTATATTTTTCGTATTCTACTGAACTCGTAAAAATTAAGTCTAACGCTCATTTAACTCTTGATCGACAGTTGTACAGATGATATTAATTTAAAATTGGCAACGATAGTAACCTTTGAAAATATATCTGACCCTTACCTACTTAGTCCATATGTTAACGAAAACCAGGCGAAGGAGACACACGCAAGAAAATCGATACCCAGCTTGCACAATGAAAACAGAAACAGCTGATCGCCAAACACAGAACGAAAGCAACGGAACTCACCACGACTTTTGTTGATTTTCCTCACTGTTAAAGTTAGAGATAACAGGATATCTGCAATGCAAAACACAAACAATCTAATTTTGAAAATCACACAAAAAGTAAAAGCGTTATGTCGGAAATATAATCCATTAATTATATTAGCCGTAACTAAAACAAATCATGCCATGTAACTAAAATCGAACAAAGGATTGGTTTGTTTTGCAACAACTCACCTTTGCGCGGTGCATTCGAGGACCTTTTTCTTTTCCCAACCCTCCTGAGTCTTAACCCATTCCTCGCCGGGCGAACGCCAATCTTTCGAAATGAATGGCATAATTTATTTTATTACACAAATACACAACAAACTTCGATACGCACTGAAGGCAGAGCACGAAACAAGCAGCAGACAGCAGACGTCCGTCTGACTGCTACGCAAATTCAAACTACGCACAAACCACAGACTAATTCAACAGAGTAATATTACAGACAACACAGTACTAAAAACCGAATGTCACAAGTACTCTATGTAATATTGTATGGTATATGAAAAATATTGTTCAATTTCAATAATATCGAACTAGTCATAATTCTTTCATTTTCTTATTATTTATATTATTATTTATTTTTACCTACTACGTTATCGTGACATTTTCATAAAAACTTAAAAAAATCTAGGCATTATATCAATAATAATATAAAATGAGGGTAACTCACAAATTATAATTTAACTTGCATAAAAATTATTAGTGAATGCGTGTTCGATATGGTGAAGTACATGTTAAAAGTTTTATTTAATTGAACTATTTAATAAATTGAGTTTTAGTAAAGCTAATGTAATAACAAAAAGTTCATCATGGATTGGAAGAGTGCTAAAATACTTTTGGCATCAACTGCAACCGTAGTAGTTGCTTCCCAGGTCGCAAAGAAGTTATGCAAGTATTTTTTTAACTTTGGAAAACGATCGGCCGAGGTTGCAAGCGACGAAACGTGTAGCGATATAATAAACATAAGAAACCGAGAGATAAATGATGTAATATTATTCTCAGATGATATAGTCCATCATACTATAAAAGTACCACACAACAAAGATATAACAATTTGTGAAAGTAGAGAATTGAACTGCTTTAAATTATTAAAGTACATAAAATCGGCTCGAGAGACGTTAGATGTTTGCATGTATTTAATAACAAGCACTGAGATAACCGAACAAATCGTAAGACTTGGACAAAAACATGTTTTAGTGAGAATAGTTGTGGACAGTGACATGGCTTTTACACCTCCTTCTCAAATTAAAAAGTTAAAGGAATACAGTAAGTCACTGGTTTTATTATTATTATTTTTATTGAACAAAAATTATGTATGGTTTAGACAATAATAAAGTAGTTCTATTAGTGTCAAAAATTAAAATAGCTGAATTTATTATTGGCATAATGATAAAGCTGAAATCCACCATGCTGTTTTAGTGTTTAGTTTGGGTCGATCGCTTACCATCGACACGAGCACAGCTGTGAGTTCAATCATGATAATGTAACACACACCTTAATTTCATAAGCATAGTAGTTCCTAGGTTGCTGCTTTTAGTTTATCTTAGTATTGACTCCTATATTTCTTATATACAAGAATATGTTATAAAACAAATCATTCGAAATAGAAGCTGCAGTGGGTCAGAGGGTCAAAAAAGCTCATTTTTGGTTTTCAGGTTTTATCCAGGTCCAGACAAGCAAAAAATCTATTCTTATGCATCATAAGTTCTGTGTTATTGATGGTCCAAAAGCCATCAAACGAAAAAACATATTAAAAGAATATGCAGAAAAATTAAATGTTCATGCTCAATTTTCGAAGAGTCATGTCAAAGAACATCAAAAACCTAAGTTACCTAAAGGTTTTGTTATGTCTGGCTCATTAAATTGGTCTACTCAAGCCATGGTTTCGAATCACGAGAGTGTCATAGTTACCTCACACCCAAACATCGTGGGAAAATTTGAGAAGGAATTCGAAAGTTTATGGGTAGAGAATGAGCCGGTAATTATTAAACATTGAAAAGAAGTAAGTCCCTTTATTTAATTTTTTTAATTATATGAACTAATGATATTTGTTTTTTCAGGTTTTTAAAACCATAACATGACAAGAGTAAATTTTCTAATAAATAATAAATATGCTTTTACTGTTTCACTAGGACTACTTTAACATAAAGGTAAGTTTTTATTTATAAAATAAGTTTAGTCAAATCTTTTAGTTGTGAACTATTATGCTATCCTTAAATATTTTCTAATTTTATTGCCTCATTCAGATATTTCTTCCTTGAGATATCTTTAAGAGGCTAGCTTGTCTGTGGTTTTGACAAATTGGACATAGTTCATTCATTCGTTCTTTCCTCTTTTATCGGATGACAGTACTAAATCATAGACAAATACATGTGCACTTCAATTCAATTTCGATCGATCATATGTTTTCTTTGTGTAGTTATTTCAGCCGCTGTAATTCGAATTGTTAGTAATGATAATGTGTTTTAGTGATTGTTTACCGCTCTAAAAGTGTTACTTTACGGAATGCCACCTATCTTAAGCCTAAAATAATTGAAAACAGCGAAAATGCATAGGTTCTAATAGGTGCATTTTAAGTGCACGTGCTTGCATTTTTCAGTTAGTTTCTGAAGTTTCAGTCGGGACTACAAAGTTGGAATTTATAAAAGATATAGAAGAAGGCTATATCTTTCACGTCGGACCGCATTTACAAGTAGTTTTACGGTTTTCTGACTAAAATTGAACTCCTAAACTAAGTGTTAGGTTGAGTTAGAATTTGCTGTTTGGTTATATTTTATATGGATTTTCGTGATGGAAACATATTCCTGTTATAGAAAATCAAAGGATGAAGTGTTAGTGGTAGGTACAATTTTTTTTATCGTCCTTACAGGTATTATTTTCATGTGCTAATGAGGATAAACACATGACATTTGGAGGGCATTCAAAAATCATATAATGTTCTCTAACTTTTATAATTTAACTTTCAAGATTTTACAGATCAACAGACCACTTAATTAGCAATAAACTGTAACATAAATAATATTTAAAATACCTAAACTTGAAATGCACTCCTATTTTCTATGAAGTGGCTTAACCTCCAAAATACTCAACTAAAATTTCGAAAAATATTTGATATTCATACACAGATAGGTTTGAATATTTACCATTCTAGAACTGTAATAAGCATAATGTTAAATTTTTTTATGAAATATGGGTTTTCTCATTTTTAATTCTTTACATCACTATTTTGTTAAGTTTCTCAGACATAGTTAATATAGATAGGCATAGAGCTGTATTTTTATTTATTTATTTCAGTCAATGTAACAATTATCACATCAGAAAGATAAGAATACATTCATTCCTTCATCATTCCTTTCACCAATTTCAAAATAAACTATTATTAAGGACATTGATTATTAAAAAAAACTTTCACACACACACACCTAGTTTTTCTTTATACATGACAGGACACATGTAATAATCATAATTTCTTTTCAATAGAACACAATATTTTGTGTTTTATCACTATTCAGTATAAGTACAGTAATCACTCGATAGCATTTCAAAAGTAATGTGCAACTACCACAACTTCTATTGGTGGCATATCATATAAGGTTAATTATATACTCTCACTGGCATATTTAAACTACTCTCTAAAGCATTTAGTGGCATCTTTATTTCATTTTGATATAAATACATGATATTAGTCTAACACAAGTTTTCATTGTGTGGTTTGGTCATAGAGCATACATTTTTTATTGGCTCTTAGATATGTTCAGTCTTCATCGCATTGGTCATTTATTTAATTATACTTTATTTGGTGGACATAGATGACTGGTCAGCTGATGTTAAGTAGTTACCGTTCTTTATAGAGATGTCCAAAACCAGGGGTGTATAGGGAAATGGAAACATAGCCGGTATACTATAAAAAAAAATAAAAAGGGCAGTGGTTCTCAAGAACAAACTTAAGAAGAAGTGATTCGTACAGGCATCATGCAGGTGTATTATTAGTGTATTATATATCAGCTAATTGAGCACTGACAATATTATTTTTTTATATTGATAAGTATTGATGTCAGCGCACTGCTCTCTGTACCTGTTGCTAATTATACTTTGGATATAACACTGAATTAATATCAAAATTAAATTATGCAGAGCCGTCTGTACACATGACATGTGTAAAATAGGCAATAGAAATACACCACAAATATTTTATCTTTTTTTTTTATGTACTATGAAATACTATTACATATCTGTTTCTTAGATATTTGTTTGATTAAAGATTTAATTAACTTGTAGACATTCTCAATCTGTTGAAGAAAAAATAATTAAGTTATTGTATATTTCAGCTGGGACCAAGGTTTATCATGAAAAATATGTATATTGTATATTTATTCAATTAACATTTTCAAATTGACCTTGCTTGTCTTTGTTTCAGATTTATGCACCAATGATGCAACACCACATGTGCAAGTGTGAAATGTGTGTCACAAATAATATTATAGTGTACCAAGGGAAAATTCAGTGCTATAGCAGTAAATTAAAAACGTGAAAAGTATTAAAAAGTGTGGTTCGTATGCATTAAATGCTTGATAATTTAAAAAATAATTGTTTTTAAGTGAATTTTGGATGCAGTGTTCTTCGATAGATGGCGCTGTTGGAATCATTACTGAGCAAGCCGAAACGTAGTTTCGCCACTCACAGCTAGATGGCGTTGGTAAGTCATTTTATTTCTACTTTAACACTGCCATCTATCGTGCAGTAGTTTGATTGTTGTTAATATTTATGGTGTCCAATAGATGTCGTTACGGGTTATGTTTAGAAATAAAACCTTATACTAGTAACAATTGTAAGGATCATGTGTTAAATAGTTCTGTAAGCCAATAATTATATTTCCACATATTAAAAAATGTAATTAAAAATAATCTGCAAAAATATATAAGTCCTAACCCTTTTAATTTGACACTGTATACTAGAAAGTTGTTAAATATTAATTTTATCAAGTTAAAAATGATGGTTATCGTATGCAAGTGGTCATAGTAAAGTAAAGTTATCACCCATGAGGTATTATGATGAGTTACACCTATCAGTACATGTATGATAGCAATATTAACAAATTTACCATTGAATATTATTAAAACTTGACTCTCGATGCGATATTTTTACCGCTTTGTTGCCAGAAGTTTGGTAAAAAAGGGTGGTCTATTTCTAACGCACCTACCTACATTGTTTTTCGAATTCTCGGAAGGTTCCTCAGGCCCCATTATAAATGAAACTACACATTGTAGCCGAAGCATACTAAGTGCGCTCATTAGGGTCTTTGTATTATCCTTGGTTTTTACGTACCTTTCTATTTAGGGAATTTAAATTTTGGAGTAGGTACCTACGTATTGAATGAATATGACGGTATTTTAACATTTTGTTTTTAATTACTTGTGGTATTGTTCAGTTAAAAGGTTAAAAAGTGAATGTTTATTTAGATCCATCATCAACAAAAGCTTTGACTGCTATACCAAATGAATGAGTGATGAATGAATAATGAAGATCATAAAACTTTAATAAATGTATATTTTTTATTTTCTATGTTAAAAGTGTCTGTCTATCCATATAAACACACGGAGTGAGCTTAATTCGGAAAAAAACCTGAATTACATCTTCAGAACTAAACCAAACGTGGCGTAGTTAAGGGAAGTTTAACGGAATAAATATTTAAATAATACGGCACATGTTTAGACGTAAATCTTTACGAGATATACGTCATTAAGTAGGTATATTTTCGTACGATGCGTTTGAGATCAGGAGGGAAGTGACCACATCGATCGACTGGTCAGATATAGATGTATCACGTATTAGTCCCCATTATCCTCCGCGTAGTTATTTTACTTATGTTTTAGTTATACGTGATAATAAATTAACTGACGATATGTAACTACGAAGACTTGTTAAGTTCTCTGTAAGGCGTCCTCAAAATCATTTAACGAATAGGTGTACTTATAGTGTTGTAATTATTCAACAAATCTTCTGTATTGTTTCCAATTTCAATCTTACTTTTTGATTATTGATTCAGTATTATTGGTTAAGTACCAGATGCACTGATGACTAAAGAAAATAGCGGGATATAGCTGGATTCTAAGAGCTCAGGTTTGGGGTGACGCTAATTAGGGGAGGCCAGCAATGGATAGAACCAGTATTTTTAGTCTACTACTATTACTAGTCGCTCCCATGAGTGTATTACGCAAGTTATATAAATCTTTTCCTTCCGAATAAATAAATCCAAGTTTTATTCTATGTATCGAGAATTTATGACACGAAATAGATGTAGTAATACACATTAAATTAGATATTAATAAAATACAACACAATATTATTTATTATACTCGCAGAGATAATTACATTCGTCTGATTGTAATCAAATAGGAGAATGAATGGCTGAGTGAACATGTGATGTGGTCTTATCTCTCAAGCAGGGATCTCACTTTTAGATGACCTGTTGTGAACTGCCGTTAATATCGTCAGATCGAGAGTAACTAGCGACTTCGTAGATTCTATCCATCCATTCTGCATCTGGTGCGAATGTATATGCGTTGACCATTTATAGTTGACCTGTCTGTCTATTGGCTATTAAGGAAGGCTAAATAAACGCTAACATATTCAAACCCCCGCTGAAGGATTCCCTGTCGCGGGTGGCATAGACAACACAAGTAACACGTCACTAATATCCATCCGGGAATCGAACCCAGGACCCTTCGCTTTTCAGGCAAGGACACTACCAACTAGGCTAGCGTACGGCACTACCAACTAAAGTATTTATTTGTTAGAATATTTATCAAGTAATAAAACTATAGTTACATTACGTCTTAAAAATCTAAAGTTCTTACATGCAGTCAAAATAGTTATAACTACATCCAGGTATATTACGTCGAAACTTTTTCAATTCAACGTTACTGCATTGCGGCGAACGTCGAATATCAGCGTGACGTTATCAATTACAAACTTTTCGTGAACGCACATACCTACGTATACCCACGTATACCTACGTATTCGGTATACGTTGTTTTTCCTGTATGCAAAACGGGGTATCCGAATACTGGCAAGAAATAACAAGGGCTACGTCTTAAACAATATTATTCGGGGTATAGGTGACGCCAGCTGTGTCAGCTTAACCCTAAGGCCGTGTGACTCACGTACCGTTTAACATATTAAAATGTTTTTTTCTATTTACAAACAAAGCCGTGAGTGTTCACAGTACCGGACGTTTCGTCCAGAAATGGAAATTTGTATTGGGAAAGGAAGTAACGCGTTAACGTTGACTACTAAATGCAATTGTGTTTGTGTATAAATCGTATATACCTTCGATGTCTTTAACCGTTTGATTATTCTCGTATTCGACTCCCGAAAGAGTCATCTGTGTTCTCTGGTCTTCATTTGTTAATGTCTTCTGCAGTCTCGACGCAATTCTAATCATAATGCGATGATGCCTTTTTATGGTTATTGTAATTCATAAGCTGTAATTTACTCTGTATTAATTTCTTAAGTAATCTATACCTATATTAAGTAAGTTTCATAAGCGGTTTGTTCACTTCGCTTTGTAACTCAGCAACTTCATCTTTTAAAGCATCTGATTAATGTTTTAAAGCATGTTTTTAAATTTGAGGATGTTTAACTAATTAGTGGATAAAACAAATTTTTAGTAAATAATTTGGAATTGATTGAGTACTTTCATTTTATAAGAGTGCGTAAGTTTCGAGTTGCGCTTTACCGCTCATAGATGGCGTTAGGAGTTTCAATACGACGTTTCTGAATTATAATTCATGTCAATAAATTTTGTTTTATCTTAAGTTATTTGTTAAAAATATACCTTACCTATGTGTAACAATTGCATTTATGAATGTTTCAATTATTATAAATAAAACTAGTGGGGTACTCCTTCACTTGGCGGTACACCGATGTCACGACGCTCATATTAAAAATCAAAGGTTTATTTTAATGAAGTGACAAAAGGCCAAGGGAGACATTTTATTTTATTTACTTTTTTGTTTGTTTTTGTGTAGGGGGTTAATTAAAATGTTTAATTTTATTTCATCTTTTAAAATTCGTTGACAATTATTCTCCTGTACTAAATCTATTAGGACACTAGGCATTTTAAGTAAACGTAGACTTTTCAATAAATGTAATTAATAAAGCTAGTTAAGGCGATTCTACCGTCCACGAATTCTATAGACTTACTCGTAACCATTCCGTCAGGCACGATCACGTCAGATTTCAACCAAAAAAGACCGTATCGAAATTGGTCCATTCATTTAGGAGCTACGATGACACAGACACACAGACCGACACGTGAAATATATAAAACACCTTATTCTAGTCCGGTTAAAACTCCGACGACAAAAAAAACGCTTTGAACCTCGGGGTGAATAGAAATTTGATTTAATTTTCATATTACTAATAGTGCCTTACGGGGATTTTGATTATTACTTTAATTATTAGTTGATTTGTGATTGTTTAGTGTGTTTGTTCGATATTGTTGCCTCGTCAACATACTGATCAACATGATGAGCCAATTTGTATTTAATTTATGTTGCCCTTTAACTACCTTAATACGGATACAATGACTATTTGAATGCAAAGGATTCGATTTGCATTTTCATTCTCACACGGCATATGTTTGGAGCAACCTTAATGATATCTATAGGCACTATTTGTGGTAGAGTGTGGTCTAAATGATGGTTAATTAATGATATAAAATACTGTATAATACGAGGCTTTTTTATATTGGAATATTTTAACTGCTTTTGCTACGGCGATTTTTTTAGTTCTTAAAATTCAACCGATGAGAAATTTATACAAGTTTTGTAAAGATTATAACGTAAAAACGTTAACAATGAGATACTTATATTTTATAAAAAAAAAAGTTTGAAATTATAAAGACGGGCTGGATATAAATATAAAATTACGCCATTAACCTATTTCGTGTTTCATAAACTATTACTTCCGTAGATAAATAAAAAGTTTAAATTTGGAATATACTTTATGTCTTGGTAGGTTACATAGAGTAATTAGAATTTTATTTATTTATCGGTCTGTTCAGTGTTAAAATATTTAAGACGTTACCGTAGTAACAGTGCTCGTGTCATTATGGCCTCAGTATAATTATGCCTTAGTTCAAAGATTATCATAATAGTTCGTGAACCATTTCAAAGATCATTGAAAGCTCATTGATATCCATAGAAATTAGTTTGATGGTCTTAACAGCTTTGTTATTGTCTATGCAGTTATTTTACTCTCGCTTAAGACTATCATCTTAAATGATAACTTATTTAACAACACGTATATCTCGTTATCGGCGTCGTATTTCAAGTATTACTATAATATTTATTTTGAATAACTCACAAACAATTTTAAAAACATTAAATAAAAAAACTCTTTCATCATAAGTATCACCACTTAGGATTATTACAAAGGGCTTAATTCCATACCTATAAAAATGTCACTTGAATGTATTACAATGATACTTCTTATATTTTATTACTTTGCAATAATAATAGAGTAACCTCCTCAGTTTCACATTATATTCAGTTATTCTTGTAATTTACGACCAATTTGTAGAAGTGCCCAGTTTATGGAGACGAATACGGGAGATGCTTTTATGTACGCCGGAGGTATATAACAATTACGGCCCGGCAACAGGATTAGACGTACCCGAGCCTCATTGTCAATAGACGGATAATTGTACTCTTCGATTTCTATAACAGTAACATCACCTGCATTCCGTTCAACCGAGAAATAGAGCGATCCCCAACATTGCCATCTCGTAACTCAATGTCTTGCTTTTGTGTCGTTAAGACTCTTTGTCTGTTCGCATGTTGCCATGGGCGATCGCGTTCCGTGCTGTCTAATCTAACCCTTATTCGCCGTGTAATAGCGTTGATTTATCTGTGGAGTTATTTTGGCGGCAGAAACTATTATGTACGCGCGAGAGCCCAGCGTCTTCCCGCCAGGTGCGACCGTTCCAATTTTGAATTCTAGCTTTGTCCGCCATTCGAGGTTCGGTTTCCTTGTACAATGGATGCAAGATTTGCACAAAAACTTCTTACAAAAAAGGGTCTTATAAAAAGTGGTGCATTACGAATGTATTATAGACGCAAGTCGACGCGCCAGCAACACCATTTGCCAAAAATATCAAGCTGTTTTCGCTTTTCTACGTTCAACATACAACATAAAATGGCGGTGCGTTTTGACAGATGCCGTTATATTTAATCTGTGTTGTAAAACAAAATGGACGATTGTTTGTAGGCTGTTGGTCTTCAGGCGCGTGCCGATTGTTTCGTATTTTACTCTTTCTTTACTACGAGGTTTTATATATTTAACTTAATTATCTGTATTGTTCAATTAACTGATTATTTTTAGTCGCGTATGAAGCGTTATAAATCTAGTAGTGTTTGTTTTTACGTCAATTAAACGTTCTCGCGTGCACTTAAATTAGATTATCTCAATTACGGCATAACTACAACTAATTAGTTAATTGTTTAAAGAACTGATTACGAACGCGTTTGTAATAGAATAACATCAAATGAACGTGGCTAATGAAGTGGTAGAAAATTTTATTTTAAATTTATTATAAGACTTATTTTTTTATGGTAAGGTTATTATAAATGCTTGAAGTGAATATCAGATTGATTCACGTTCATATTTACATATGATTACTTAACTTGGCATAAGATGTCCTACTGTATTTAACTACCTATTAGTTCACATAAGTTGAACCACGCTTTTTAATTATAGGTACATACTCATCACGTCTGTCCTTTGCTATGGCGACTTTTAATTTTTTTTTTTTATTTATTTAACGGATTTCGATAATTGCGCAACTTAAAGGATCCAAAAATATTATTTTTTAAGTTGAACGTAATTCATTTCGAACCAATAACACGGGATCTTTATTAATATGTATAGTACGATTTTATTTAACGGTTTTATCGAATGACATACCAATGAAAGGTGTATTTTGAGCGTTATACAAACTGTTGTCGTCTGGTCTAATGTTGTTGTTGCGCAAACATAACAACACGAGCCTCGACCTATTTATTTTTATGGTGTTTTAATGTCCGGTGCGGTAATGTTTGATTATGTTTGATCATGGGAGGGCCCTGATGAAAATACTGTGATAATCTCAGCTAAAATTGAACCGTAGCCAGCGTATTGTGCCTTGATGTTTTAAAGCTTTATTTATTTTAAAAGTTTCGTAAAATAACATACGATTAAATAGAATTTATTAAAAAATCTATAGGATTACTTGATTTGTATTTATATATTC
>DWPA01003195.1:0-14451 GCA_018251375.1 Calpodes ethlius
ATATTACTTTGCTCTTTTGCGCATCCAACGGCCATTAACATTGAAACGATATTTTGGATACATGTATATACATAGGTACATATAGACATAGTTTGAATGTTCTACTTGGTATATAAGTAATTACGTTGTTAAGTCTAGCAACACATTACTAGATATAAATTATTAACAGTAGCGATTCCGTTCGAAAACTTGATTCTACTTCACTTGTTAATATTGTAATAATGCCTGTCAAAGTAACAACCAACTTACAAAGATACATAGCAAAAGATAGAAAGTTACAGAAGATTAGGGAGTTGTTGCAAAGTTTAATAGTACTTACGAAGTTTTCGACATTTGTTTGGCTTAGTCCCATTTTAAGTAAAAACAACAGTACAAAAATACATATTTTGTATCCCATGCTAATTGTTCAACTGTTCCCGAACAATAGAGAAGTGCGTTTGTTTTCTAAACCACTCACAGCGTGAACACAAAGTTCAGATTAAAAAGTAATTGACCGATTTCTATCAATTGATCATATCTTCTTTGTTGTGGCGAAATCTAATTTCCTGCTTCAATGTTGTACATTTTTATTCGACGATGCAATTACAGTACTTGTGGGTACAAACAATGGTTTTTGTTTCTTTATAATTGTTTACGTTAGAATATTTATATTATTTGTTACTATTTTTTATTACTTTGGACGCCCTGTAATATATCACCACTTTTCGTGTACACATTAAACAACATTTGTTTTTTTTTATTTTATTCTATCCTTTTTTCAACGTAATAAATACATTAAATCATTCTAAATTACAGCTTACTAGTACTAAAGATCTTTGCGTTGTGTTGTAACGGACGGATATGACGAAATTATAACGATTCCGTTTTCACTACGAAATGCCAATTTTGCTAGTATTTAAACATAATTATTAGTCTTTTCTTGGGCATCTTTATTACAAGGGGCGTTTTATAATTGTTATATAGTTAGTGTGTTTAAGAACATATTGACTTATACTATAAAATAATTACAAGTATTATCCAATAAATATTCGTTATACAAATTTAATGTAAACCATTAAAAGATTTAACATTAATAACACATTCCGTTAATTTACATGAAACAACTTAGTTTATTTTGTTAATTAACCAATTTCGGTTACTATTATTCGATAAATTTGGAATGTACGTACATAAACTTATTTTAACAATAATTTGATATCTTCATTCCTCCCAAACCTAAAGTAGGGCACGTCCTTATTAGCTTGGAAAATCAAGTTATCGTCGTGAAACTATAATTTAATGGTAAAGCTTCTACGAAATTCGTAGTATGTGGTAGTAATTCTATCATATCTTTGTAAGTATTTAATACATTTAACACATACTAACAGTTTAAAGGATTTATTCGTTTGTGGGTACTCCAAATGTGGGACTTATGCTGCAAAACAGACGGCTTCTGACGTAGCTTAACGAGTGCTGTTATCGAAGTTTTACGTATATCTTGAATAAATAAATAACAATAATAACTTTTTATCATGGCCAAGGTTGAGAGGTAGATACGATATACCTATGGTAGATAAATTATCAAATAATAATGAGAGCGTCCATCGGACAATCATTGAATATCCGAACTGCTGCGCCTTACCTTAAATGACTTACAGTAGAAGATATAAGTTTAAAAACCAGCGAAATTCTTGTCGTTGACATAGGTCTCCCATAATTTACGTCACTCAGACCGGTCCTGAGCTTTCTGAATCCAGCGAATACCTTAAGAAGACAGACATACCATAACTAAAATTGTTTCGTTTTGATTAAAGAACCCAAAAAAGTGAAACCTGACGAGAAATCACGTCCTAAAAAATAAGAATTATTATTCGAAAAGCACTAATTAGGCTATGTTTTTGGTACCAAACATTACAGCTTTAAAAATGTATTTTTTATGACTTTATCATACGTGACAACAAAAAGATTGTACATAACATAATTAAACTCACTTCTGTACAGTTGTCATAAGTTGTAAAACAAAAATAAAAAATATGGTGATATAAAACAATAGCTTAACTTCCATAGTAAATTTCTTGCCAGTTATATTAATGCTTCTTTGGTTCCACGTTCTTTATTTAAATATAACGACACAGCACAAAGCATAATGAAATAAGTGCATCTTGTGAACATAGAAATGGCAGAGTTACTAAACGGTTGTTACAAAGAACAATAAGTTCTGCGAGAACAAATGAACATACATACGGGTTGAAATCAAAAGAATTCTTTTGATTTAACCTGGTAAAAATAGTCAAATTAACCGGGATGTGAGCACTAAATACTCCATTTATCTAGATTAAATTTATGTCGGGTTGGAACGTGGCCTCCCAAATGTCCACGCGCCATGTTCTGCATAGGACCTTTATTAAGGCGATGTCATATTCGGTCGCATTTCGCTAACCTACTGAATCGAGGCCATACGTTTTATTATTATCATCTGTACCAATTGTACTGAATGATTTATTGAACATGACATATCATGGCGTCATATTTTGCTGGCTCGTGACCGCTACTGGTAAATAGCCTTTGATATAAAATTAGGATTTTGAAAATATTTGTAGGTATTTCGTTTTGTTTACGTTTTTAATTTGCACACTAAGAATTAATACCGATATTAGAATTCGCTGCCTGTATGTTCGTAATTAGGTCACGAAACTTCGTATGTGTTTGAAATTACAGTTTTAAAACAGTTCATCTATACATATAAATGAAATTGGAGTGTCTGTTTTTAATATCGTAATAACCGCTTTTTACTAAATGCATATTATTACATACATCAAAATAACTTTTTTTTTCATTTTTGTTTGTCTGTTTGTTCTCCCTAATCTCTGAAATGGGTGGACCGATTTTGATGGGACTAATTGGCAGGTAGCTGATGTAATAAGGAGTAACTTAGGCCACTAAAACAAAATAAAATAAAACACTTTTTGTTCAATTCCACGCGGATGAAGTCGCGGGCACAGCTTGTATATAAATAAAATGGATATGGCAATACTGATAAACTTTCGAGTCTAGCTTTATTTAATCATACTTAGGAACTCTTAAAAAATCTAATTTTATCACTCCGTTACATCACTACACTCAGGCACTTTCCGATGGAAGTGATATATCATTCTCACGTCACTTTGCTCAAATAAATCGATATTAGATTAATATTCAACTCCTCGCGAGTCATTGCGTCCTGTCCTCTTCGCTGCACATTTATTTAGACGGGTGTATGCATAATGCATATCGTGTTTAACGACTGCTTTACTCCGGAATTCCGAAGAAGGTATGTAAAAATTTTGCTGACTCATAATCATCTTTAACTCTCAAGGTTTAGCTGTATTAAAGCTCGCTATTAAGTGATGGATTGTCAGGTCGCCCATTGTAAAAATATTCAATACGTATCACTTGAGTACCTTTTGTAAAATTAGTTCTAGGTTAGTGCTTGACTTTAACCTACTTTATAACAACGTAATCATACTGTAAGATTTGCATATATGAGGCGTTGAATTCGCAAATACTTCTTTCTTACTTTTGACACAGATAAAAATATCTATTTTTATATGCTGAAAGCTCAAGAAATATCGCACGAAGCTAATAGAATTTGCATGTGCGGGAAAATAGATCGTGTGAACTGATCTGGAGAAAATCATCACGAATTTCATTCTCTACGGAAGTATACGTTGATAGAATGGTGTGGTATATATCAGAGGAGTCATATTCTATCGAAGGTTACTGTAGATATTCTAACTGATAAAGTTGAACCAGTAATAACTGATCCTTATAACCCTTCGCCCGTTTAAGATTATTATAAAATGGTTTACACATTGCTCTTGATATCTTCTCCGAACAATGGAGATCAATTTAATTTCAGCGTACAGCTGCCGAATTTAATAACAGTTGATAAAGACGTGTTTCTGCCGGCTTGGATCAATGCAAACCTAATATGGAGCTCCCTTGTTGGTTGTCGACCCTTGTTGGTTTTGAATAAGGTTTCATCTCACACTTTCTACGTCTAACTCATCATAATAACTAAGTCTAGTTTTTGTATTTCATTACCTCGTACTCTCAACCTCGCTGGATTTTTATACTTAATACTTAGTTTATTTTAGATTAAGTCCTTATGTAACGTCAAATATTTTTTCACATTAACTTCGAATGATCGGAATGTTGTACCTATTTATAATGATAATAGTCAAGAATTCTACATTAAGCGTAAAACATAAAATGATTACGGCCTTATAATATGGGTACTTAAGTTTTTATAAAGGTTATATTCTTAAGTTAATTTAGTCAAAATTTTACAAAGTCTAGAAATATATTTAAGGAAATAACTTCGTCGATTAGTGTGAGTCGTACTGTTAGACTTAGTTATATAAAAATCTAATAAATATGACAGCAAAGTAATATTCCACTCCGGAAATTCCTTCCGTTCCATGACTTGTACGTGCGCTGAAAGAGTGCGGGAATCTGTCTATTGAGAACGTATATATAAAATAGACGTTTAGATAGATAAATTACTTTGAAGTGCCGGTAACATTGACGCCATTACAACATTATTTTTGTGTTTACTCGTCTCCTCATGACGATAACAGCGATTCTTAACGATTAGAACTTGTGATAATATTTAGATTAATTCACAAAAACTATTTAATAGTTTCTCGGGTAAACGTTGCGATAAAATGAGACGCGCGATCATCGCCAACAAAATATTTAATCGGAGGCGTTTAATAACATTCAATTTAAACTCATAAGTAATAGTTTTAATCTTTTATTATGTTTTTATGTAACTTGTTAACCCGATTATTGCAACAACCGAAAATGAAAACCTATTTAACGTTGATTTTAATAGGGATGTATCGGCGAGTAAGATTTGTAAAAACCTAACATGAGGTTTAGACATAATAATTGTAAGAAACTCAATCTTCCTTGCCCACCCTTGAGTAGTTTAAATGTACGTAATAAGCGAATAGTTGTGTACGTAATATACATTGTTGTTATATTTTTAAATGTTACATAAAGATTCGAAAGAATAAAGTAAAGATCAATAATAATTTTAATAAAATCATCGTATACTTTTACGTAGTAGAGTCTGGAAATTCTCAGTACTAAAGCACTTAACGCGCTCGAAGTGTGACGAATGGCATCGGCGAGAGTGTCGGCGGAGGGAACTCTGCTTTTCGGTACATGATTGATGCTTTATATTACATAACAATTTAATAAACCACCCTCACTTTTCTTGGGGAAACGTTTACAAATAGTGGTCGCACGAAAATAATTGTTATTTATTACAGTGGGCGTTTTATTAATGTAATTCCATTGTATCTTTAAAGGTGATTTTTAAATATTCAATTGTTGTATTAAAAGAAAATAGTCAAATCAGTCTTTCTATTTTCTAAATTTAAATTCTATGTTACCTTTTATGTCCTATTTTGTAGATACAAACATTTTCTACAATATAAGACAGCCTGTAACCTAGATACTGCTACCTTGGTTATAAATATTCAGAATAACTATTCAATCCGTTCAGTAATTTACTTGTGATGCCGTAACAGATTATTAAAGTGAATAAGTTAACAATTTATAAATATTTTAAGAGCGAACTTTTATTTAATTAAATGCATGTATAAAATTTATCCGTGATGTTGACCGTTGAGGAGATTTCACGCATGGAGTGATCCCCAGGCGCGGCAATAAGGTTATGTTGGACTTTAGAATGAGCTTTTACATATAATTGAATGCGTATATCGAAGTTTATGTTTGTGATGTTAAGGCGTTTCGTTGTCTGAAGACAGCCCTGAATGTCTAGTACATTGAATATTGAATAATATGAATATTATGTCATGTTTATCATATAAATGCACTGTCCTTCAGTCTAAAACAATATGAAAATTTCTATCTATATGACTTCGTAGGATAAGAGGAAATAGTTATAATTCAGCTTTCATATTAAATCGAAACATACTATAGAATATACTAACAAGGCAAGTTATTTGCTTGTGTAAAGTACAAATGTTTCTGCAGCCGAATCGATTACAAAGCATATTTTCTGTAATTAAAAAAATATAACCTTTGTTTCAACATCGTTAAAATTTTGTTCATACACTATCGTTAGACTTGGCATATGTCATTATCAAAGTTTATGGTGAAGAAATGCCGAGAGCTAAATTTTATACATAATATAACATGTTACACATAAATTACTAAATAAAATATTAGTGTCAATGTAAAGTAGCTCTATGGTAAAATGAATTACGGTCGAATTTAGATCGCTGAGCGGCAGCCGCTAGTAGACATTATTGCTCCTTCAATTTTATCTCACATTTATTTTTCCAGTTTGTCAGTAACCGACCTTGCTTATGTCAGTATAGAAATACTTGAAGCGTTATTAAGATCGTCAGGTCGTCAGGTGTCCTCTATGTAACACGATTTTTGTAGCAGGAATTACTTCACTCTAGACTAATTTTCATGTACGACAGACTTCAATATTCAGTCTATTCATAATCGTTAAGTAAGTTGGCTCGCAGCTGTCAAAAACTTACGATTACGTTATATGCAGTACTAGTCCCTATTACTTAACACTTTACTAACATATCCAAAGATTATAAATGGATAGAATATTCATAACAACTAATAAAAGCTTTCGCAGTTCATCGGAATTTTGTTATTTTAAAGATATTTTAAAGATAGAAGTTTTTTAATTGTACATACAGGAATTCTAAGGTTATAGTTGAACTGAGAAACCGAAAATATAGGTAAGTAATATTCCGTGGGACGTACCTATATTTCTTTTTGAATAACTGGGACAATATGTGTTATCATTTGACCAAGTCAGTCAGTGGCATATATTAACAGAGGCTTTAAAGTATCGGGGCCGAGATGGGCGCTGGACTGGAGAAGTTTGGCCGAAGAGCCCTATACTTCAATTTTGGTTAGATTTACCAAGGTTATCATGGATATGTATTACCTATCAAAGTTATTACTTACGCAAAGTGCGAAGGTTGTAATTCATCATTAAAATTTGTAACGAAAGAGCGAACATATTTGCGGGGAGCTCTTAGGAGTAGAGCTGCGCTGAATACCTAATACTTTTAACCTTGTTTATCCTAATCCCAAGGACGTTCGATACGTGATAAACGATGGTGTAGTTAGGAGTAGCGCCAGTGAGGCGGTTAAAGTATTTGCCGATTTTCCTTATAAAGTATTTAGGTGCTGCACGGTTCAGTTATTTTCTGAGTAAGTTTGTGATCGCGATTGCAGACATCCTCGTTTTAGACGGATATAACGATAGTTTGTTAGGGTAATTTCATACTATATCCACTAATTTCGGAATCAGATTGGTTGCAAGACGCTGTAGGGTACGCTAGTATTACTCATGTTTGTCTGTCTGTCCGTCAGCAACGCCACAACTTTTCCGAATCCACTGGTCCGAAGGTTTTAAGTAAATAATAAATAATTATAGCGACGCTAAATATTTTGCTATAGAGGAAATTATTTTCAACCAACTTCAAAAAGGAGATTTTCTCAATTTGTTGGGATGTTTTTTTACCGATTACAAAAACATCGTTTGACCGATGTGAATAGTTTTAATGGTTTTGTCTACGCCAACCACGTGATAGATAACCGTGTAACGTACGTTCGTGTATTTAAATAAAGAATAGAAATATAGATCATTGAATAAAAAAGTTGAATAAAATAAAAAGTTGAACCGACTCCAAAAGTAATTTTAGTTCGCTAACTTATTATTACATACCTTTGAGTTAACATTTTCTAGTCCGATCGACTTGTAGTTAAAACTTTATATTGTTGATTTTCGTACCAGCGTTATGGCACACAGTAAGTACTCTTCTTACATGATTGATGATTATTCGGACGACCTCAATTTAGGTAATTGTATGCTACTCCAGCTCTTATTTGTCTTTTGTTCATAGACGAAATGCATTCTATTCTAGTTGATCGTGCAGCAGCGTGGACGCCTGACAGTATTGTCCTGTCAGACTTAATTTTAACCAGACCTTTCGCTACATGAAGCGTTGATCAATGTTGTGGACATGTTCTTCATGAATATTTCATATCAGCTGACGTCGCACCCATTGCATCCAATGAAAACACCGCAGCATGTATCTAGTCTTCAGTAATACAAGAGGATTTGATTTCATAGACTCATACGGTTTCAAACGTAGTTTTAATCATGTAGCGTAAAGAGAACAGCTTCTATTTTGTATTATAATTAAGATTGAACTAAAATCTACACAAGAATTTTTAAATGTGGAATTTTAGTAAAGTTCATATTTTTTTTGACCTCGACGCGGCGACGCCTATCTTAAGATATGAATAGGTTCTTTTAATGTATAATAGTTATAAAAGGCCAAGCCAGGCAATATTTTCTTTTATTTTTCGAGATTTTCTCTCATGCCATTAAATTTTTTTTATTTGTTTTTATTATTTTTAAATGAGATATTTGTACAGACTTATTTTAATCAATCAGATATATTAACTATAATTAGATGTTTTTGAAATTATGATAGAAAATAATTGTATATTTTATAAACATGACTTAATGTAAGTCACCGAAGGTTAAATATACAGGATATTTATTACTTTTGGATATTTTGTGCAGTATTGATATATTTTTTTAGTTTTTTTTAACTGCTACTTAACTTTAACTTAAGAAATTTAATTTGTGTATGTCGATAGCTGAGCATTTTTTTAAGGTTTTATTGTTGCGAGAAATTTTTGTAGGCATTCCAGGGTTCCGTCAGTCACCTTCCAGTTCTATCGTCAGATCAAGCTTATTACTATAATATAGTACTATAATATTATTAAATTGTCATCTAGCATACACATGCCTGCCAAATTCCAGAAAGGTTTATGACAACAAGATTAACGTTGAAAGGTATTTTTATATTAACAAATAGATAAATATTTTCAGAAAACAATAATAAAAGCGTGTTAATCATGTTTCATTATCATGCGTGATTTCAAGGCAAAAAAGGAGTTACATAAATAATAAATAAATAGTAATGAGAGAAAGCAATTCGCACAAGGTTACAAAATTTTAGTTCTCGATTTAAGTATTTGCTTCAAGTACCACATTCTGATCATCACATCATTTTTCTGATCGATTTAAGCCGATTCTCCATCGGCTGGTCCGAGAAGACATTTACTCGGTCAGCCAATTACGAGTGACACGAGAATTGAGACCACGAGCGCGTCCATGGAATATTTTATCAATAAAATGCACTTTTTATAACAAAACTCTAAGAACTACCAAGAAACTTAGTTATAGTTACTTTAAATTGGATGAATAAGGGATTTGCTTCAGTAATATTAGTTGTTGATTGACATTTCTTAATGGGGCGTCAATTTGATGAAAGACGTTAGCTAGCTGTACGTCTTTTTACTTTTTCCTAAGTTTATCCTTGAATACATTCCACCGTGACGAAGTAAAGCGCATCGTCGTATAAATCATTCGGGTGTTCACGAAGTAAGTTTGTATACTTGTTAGGTACATCGTGGTGAAACAGGAATGAGGAAAGTAATCATGTAATTTCTGTATAAGTAAAACATGTGTTTTGTCACCAAGAGAGTGACTGCTATGTGTGTTCATGTTGGAGGCTTTTTGGCGTTGAATACCACAAGTAGCATTGCTCCATTTGGAGACTGCGAAGTGTGAAGTTCATACTTTCATGGTATCTATTTTATCCGTCTTGCTAAACAGCAATCGAAGCAGTGACGCTAGATCCATCCTATAAAAGTATTAGATCTCTGCATCATCCAGTTCAATCTCCTAAGTACTCAAGTTACGCAGGGAATATTACCCATATACAGGTTATCTATCACGACCATTTCTAAAAAAACAGTGTATGTTTTTACGTGTTTCAGTTTTAGGGTCAAAGAACCATGTATAAGCTAGTTCTGCCACTCCCTCATTGACTAGCAACCATCAGTGACGCATTTGCTGCTGCTTATTTTCATGTTGTCGTTGGCTGGTGACCACTTCATCATCATCACCATCGGATAGATTTTCTACTCGTTTGTTAGATGCCTACTCACTTTTCAATAACAATTGCAAACTTTTGCTAACTTTTAGTAGTGCCATAGGTTTTTTTTACAATACCCTTCTCCTTATTTAGGTACTCAAAATTTTGTGCACACATAAGCATAATATTTTTAAAGATTGAGTACTGAATTTTGTATTTTGTCTGCATTGTAAATTATGACACATTTTCATCTACGTAATATTTTAAAAATTCAAAATATCTTACGCGCATGGAACAGTGTTAATAATTCATATATATAATCATGTATTTTTGAAACGGAGAGTGGTATTGAAGTGGAATTCCCAACTTCCTTATTTGACACGTCCCGTGTTTATTCACGTTCCTTTCAACGATTTAACTTTGTTTTGATTGCCGCAATCTGACATTTGCCATTACATTCCAAAATAAACTCTGGACCCATATAACTTGTTAATACTGAACTTATATACGTCAATATTTTCTTAAGCATACGAGTAACACTTCTGATATAAATGCGGTTAATTTATTTTTGTGTTTTTCTGTTATTCGAATCCATCTTAAAATTAAATCAATCAGTAGAAAATCAAACGTTTATATGTGTTATATGTATAAATATACCATATGATTTTCCAGACTGTCTTGTACTCTCCATAAGCATATAACGGTCCTATTGCTGGGGGCGCGAGTTTTATTACTGAACAAAACATTTAAATTGTTTGATCAACAGAAGAGAAAAAATATGTGAACTGTTTCATATATTTATACAGAAAATACAAGTTATATAATTCTGAGGTTTTATAAACTGAATACGTATTTGATGTGAAAATAAAGTTATTTTATATTTCTGCTTCCCTTTTATAAATATATTATCTTCTCTACTTTCTCTCGATTCTGTTACTTTGTTTCTTATTTGACTTTGACGAGTGTTACTATTAGGAAATGTGAAATATAGGAAGTAATGATTGAACATTAAATCCACTCAAACCTCAATAGTATTATAGATCTTTATTGGTCACCTCAATTTGGTAGACATTCCGGCGTTAACCCCTGGAATGTCGGAATAGTTCCCATTCTGAGCGCTGGCTCTTCGACAGAGTTGTCTATATCTGATTATGTTTATGTTTAAGAGTCCTCGCTATTTGCGAAATTGCTTTTCGCGATGGGATATCAAATGAGATTTTTCGGTTTTTGGTACAGAAACGTCGCGTTTTGTTGTATTCAGGAAATATTGCGTGACTTCAATTTCATTGTATGGATTCCCAAAAACAAATCATGTTTCTGTAAGTTTTCACACGCCTTGAAGAAAGTAAAATTGAATTTAGAAATGAGATCCTTTGCATCTTAATTACTGGATGTTAAATAAAAAAAAATATATATTATTTGTTAAATTAGAATCATGTCAATCAACGATCTAAGAGATTACAACAAATGACTCCAACTCAACATTTTAAGAGATATCTTGTAACAAAATCCTCAATATTTAAGAAACTTCGGTATTGTAAGTTACGCACTTAGGTAAACTGGCTTTGGCCGAGACGAATTCAGTTAGTAAGTTTTAATTCAATTTACAAGAATGAGAACGTTGGAATATAGTTATCTATCTTTTATCTATTTTCATAATTTCGAAGTTTCGCTTGGAGAGCTCGTCCGAAAATATGGAGCTCGGTAATACTATTTTTCATTTATACAAGCATTTGTCTTCAATTTGGCGCACCAACGCTGCAGCGGCACGGCGCGGCGTGTACTGCTGGCGAGCATACTTTGCAGTGTTTTAAAGCATATCATTACCATAATTTATTCCTTTAAGATCCGAATACATTACAAAAAAACCTATGTTCAACATAATTATGCGGCAAAATTATTTCTTACTAAAATATTCCCTTTCCTCATATTATTCTAAACGTATAAACTGTGAACTGTGACTTGAGAAGATTGGAGACCAACAGTGGAATTTCTGATTTCATTAGTAATAGTAACACTATTTTATGACGTTCATTATCTTAATTATTAATTAGTAATGATTGAATAGATAGTCGCCATTATTACTCGATTGTATACCATTCACATTTAATTAAGTGCATCGAGGCGCGAGTGTTATGTTATATATTTAATACTATTTACTTTACATTACATTAATACACTATGTTATTAGTACCGTTAATGTCCTATCCGCTATGTAACTTATAATTATAGTGCAAGTTTACAAACCTATTAATAGTCGAGTACGAATAAATAACTCATAATTGGAAATCCGTCAATTTCTTACATCAGACGTTTGTAAATGATATGACGGTTGGCCTATTGTTTTGGATACCTTATATTGATGTACCTTGTTTAGGTGGTTATTTACATAATAAAACGAAGTAACACTTATTAATTGTAGGGGTTAATATAGAAATCAAATTAGAATGTTAAAAAATATAGGAAAGGAGTTGTGTTGTAAATATGTTTTACTAAAATATCCGGTAACAATTTCATTGAATAAGTTCAAAGTAAACTTTTTTTTCTAATTATATCTCCATAATTTAAAATTCATTATATACTTAATTATTAAAACATCTGCTTGTTAGTAGACTTAGCGATTGAAAGTAGGTTAAACAAACCGGATATCGACAAGTTAAACAATAGGCAAATTATTTAAAATTGTGATATTAAGTTCATTTTTTTATCTAGTAGGGCCATCCCCAAGGTATATGTTTCTTATGTTTTGTTAATTTAATCTGTAGAAGTACTTACGGATGAAAAATTTCGATCGATTATCATTGTAACCGGAAAGTTACCAATAACCTCATTGTATGTAGCCCGTAACCAAAATGTTTTGGTAACTATTTGTTTCCCGGGAATTCATTTCATATTCTGTATATAACTGTAGTTATAATTTAGATCATAATTACAAGTGATTAGGGTCCAGTTTTACATATATGACTACGTATACTCTGTAATCAAGTGCTAATTTGCCAATTCAATTCAAATAAAGAACAAAGTTTTTATTCTACTCTCACTCTAACCTTTGGCATATTCTTTCCAAAAATATAAGTTATCTCAATTCTCTTGTCTGGTACTATATTATAATTAACACGAAGAAGTTGGAAGCGCATCGCTTTCAGACTTTAGACAATGGTTCTGAAGTTTGAGACGTAACTTACTTCTCTTGTAAAAGTCGATGTATATATATCTTACGTACGCCTCATACTGCGTTATATGTACGTATTTTAAAGGCGGTAGATACAATGGTTAGGGTTTAACGAACTTACGTCAATTACTATTTGTCTTGATGAAAAGAGAAGAGAAGACGTGTATTTATTGGATAGTCAATTTAGTTAAAGAGTAATGGGTGACGTATTACAGTACAGCTGCATTAAGATATTAAAAACTTTTAAAAATCAGAGTCGCGTTATAATACCGCATAGTCTCGTACAAGTATATACACGAACACGATAATTTTGTACATTATTTTACACATATTATCTGATACCTTATATGGATACACCACTTGCTATAGAGCCTAGATTGCTGTAGAGATATCTTGATGATTGTAATTAAAATATTTTAATGGATTTCAAAAGTAATTGACGCAAATGGTTTGTGCTAAGTCCAAATTTTATCCCAACACTGTATTCGCATTTTCTAATAATCGGAGGAAATATAAAACGGCCATTGAGATCCCTGCGAACCTTTTTTCGGTGTTTAACTAGTGTAATCAGAGTCACTAAACTAACAGTCATTACCTGAAACATAGCCGAAGTTCCTTTATGAATAGAGTACATAAAACGGGTCTCGATCGAATTTAGTTAGTCTAAAACACAAGCAAGTTCTATTGAAACTACTTTCGTAGAGCTGAATGTCACAGCCTTACCCATCGCGAGGGGTGCTTCAATTAAAACAGTTGAAGTTGTTTAAATGTTTGTGTCAGCCTTAACCCCAAATGCGGTTGTATAGACGATGCCTGTGTTAAGTTGCTTGGAAGAAAGTGATTTTTTTACAATTTTTATAGTCGCTTATATCATGAGATAGTTGACATACACGATAGTTCTCCATAATTAGCAATTGTTATAGGTTTGGTTTTTCGGCAAGTATTCAATATACACATTATTTGAGTACTTTACATACAATGAACTTTATTGTATTACCTATTTTATAGCATTAGAGTTAATTACCTGTCGATTGTGGGAAGGATTTGTGTCATTTACCCAATTCCAACACCAAAATACACGTATTCGTTTGCGATGATAATACTGACAAAATTATGTACACGCCTATTTATGATTTAATGTAATCACAGCAAAAATAATCTTACTTATTCGCGTTATAATTCATTGTAGAATGATTAAACTATAAGTCCCTGGATGACCGAGCTTGGCTCGGTGTTTTTTTAGTGCGGTGTTTTATTGGTGTTATATTTCCTATAAATATGCACATTACTTAC
>DWPA01003196.1:0-14451 GCA_018251375.1 Calpodes ethlius
TCTCGGGTCATGGGTGTTAGTGACGTGTTATTTGCGTTGTCCATGCCACCCGCGACACAGGGAATCCTACTGCGGGGTATGAGTGGGTTAGCGTTTATTTATTATTTATTTACGGGTCCTATAAAACTTATTAATATAAATAGTCAAAAAAAGACAAATTGTGTGATGATAAGTAGAAAGAAATAGGTATAAAGGAAAGAGAAGAATGGAACACAACAAATGACTCAGCGGTAGATTCAAGCAAGAAAGTGGTAAGTAGCCGGGTCGACATTATAGACAGATAATATTACGAGTAGTAACAATAATTTATTATTTATATTACTCATTAAACCACTGCCTGAAGCCGTGCCGACTTCCTGGTCTGCGGTCAAATATTCAGGGTCGACCCGATATAGCCAAAAACTCTTATTGAAGTTAACGACCCAACAATGACGTATATCAATTTAGGTACTCATCTGTGATTTATGATGAATCCTTGTACATAGACTAGTTTATATCTTTTTATAATATATTTATATCTATGTTATATCTTTGAGTCGATAAAAGTTGGGATCAACTATAATACATAGTGTGATCTCTAATCAGGAGTAATGGTATAGGAACCGTTAATTTAAAATCTGAACTTAAGGCTGTCAATAGTTTTGCAGTTATTGGTCCTGAGAAGATTTTTATTAAATGCGATATGCGTAGAATGGATTGTGTACAAAACCAAATTTAAATTATTATTGTTTGAAACAAGTGACATGTTACAAGTTTCTTTTTAGAATAAAAGCTCATTAAATATAAATGTAATCGTTTTGATTTATTTCACCCAATTTTTATTTATAAGCGTGACAATATCTAAGGACTTTTAATCGTATATGACCAGACGTTTTGTCAGGCTTTTTTAATATTCCATGTGGTAACTATAATTGCAGAAGGCATACGTTGACTCAGCGTAATACCTGTCTATATAATGATATTTCTTAAACTATGGAGTTCCAGTGTAACTAAGGTTAGAAGCCTTAAAGAATATTTAGAGAACATTGCTATGATTCTCGGTATCAAGTTTCGTGTACTTTTGCTGACTTCGATATATAGGTAATAATAGGAACAATATAATTGAATTGTCTGCGCTAAATATATCAAGTAAAATATTAATAATATTGTTTATTAGATACAAATTTGCATATCGTTTACTTATCACTAATGTCCTAGATTATAGGTACTATTCTTAGCTCTGTCAGTTACCTAAACCACATGTAATGTTTAATTTATTGAGTTGTTTTATTTACAATAAAATATAATTCGTCAATAATATAGTATTAGAGTAATAATTATTATTTATAACATTCTTTAACATCATCTTTGTATGCTACTGCATAACAGATGGCGCTGCGTTAAAATTGTTTACATAAACGTAACTAGATGGCGTATAATGAAGCAAAGTTTCCAGTCGACGCTAGATGGCGTTAACAGATTTGTTGACCCGTTGTTTTTTTATCAGTACTTAATTATTAGTATAAAATAATACTGCTTACCTTCCATCACGTAGACAATGCTACCAACATCGCCTTCTTTAATGATGAGACTTCCTGCTGCATACTCGACTGGGTACATGCAGTCGACAATTTCACGTATTTGAGTCATTTCTAAGTTCTTCATGAAGTCGTTATCCAAGATGGCACTCTTTATCAATTCCCGAGATCTGAAAGAAGAATAACAGAACAGTTAATATTTGCTAATACATGGTGAACTTAAACTGTAAATGACACAGCAAAAAAAAACTAAACAAACGTTGAAACTGAAATGTATTTATGTGCTATGCACATTTTAATACATACCAAAGGTTACAGAAAAAGTAAAAAACCCACACATTCAACGAAACCTACAAATATAACAAGAGTGAGACATAAGAAAATATTTATAACTAATAGTAAAAATGAAAAGTATATTAAATCTAGTGATAACATAATTAATGAATTTTTAGCTTTCAAATTCAAATGCAAATAATAGCTAGATACTTTTAGAACCTTCTGCAATGCCGTACATTTCAAGGCCATGTGTAATAGACCTTAATGACAATAACCTCTACGTTACAGACAATTAAAATCGTAAACTAAATATAAATGAACATGCCAACTACACACTAACTAATGTATACTATTATCATACTAAATATAAATATACAATAGTGAATATAATTATAATTTATACAGTCTATATTGAGAGGTTAAAGGGAACATTTTGTGAATCAAAAGATTTTCCAGAACGACATATTTGCAATTCTATTATATATTTCATTAATTATGTAAACATAAATTAACATAAGACATAACACACATAATTATATTAAACGCTAACACACTCACACCCCCGCAGTAGGATTCCGTGTCGCGGGAGGCATGGACAACACAAATAATACGTCACTAACACCCATGACCCGAGAAACAATATTTATCTGCCATATAAATATCTGCCCCGGCCGGGAATCGAAACCCGGGACACCACGCTGCGCAGGCAGGGTCACTATCAACTAGGCTACGGGGCCGTTAAGACAATAGTTTTAATGCGTCTTATTTATTAAACGTACAAGATAAAATGCTGACAATAAGTTTATATTATTTTACAGACTGATCAAGAGACTTCAGAAGTCTGATAATGTTTACTTCACTGCATAAAACAACGCTAAAGTACATCTAAATATGTTGAAATACGGGATGAAGATGTTCGAGTAATAATAGCTACTTAATGTAGGAAACGAATGCGGGGTAATGGCGGATCAAGTTAAACTGGTTGAAAGTTTCACCGAAAGATCAGACAGGACCTAGTGTATTACAAAAAGAAAAAACAACACCAACGACTGAATTACAAGAAGAATTACTGTGCTCATGTATATCATTTTGTTGTGTAGTATGTTATTTTAAAAACTATCCCAAACACAACTAAATTATATGCAAATAGTTATATATGTATTTTATCCAAGGTCTGCTGAAAGATATTTATTTTAGCAATAAGCAACACCCATGTACAATATTAATTATTTGTTTTTAAAATAACAAGTTTAGTATTACAATTCAATAAGCCTTAAAAACCAAAATTTTCATCTTCATCTTCATCACAGAGTAATCAACATATCACTGAATTTATAACAACCATTGACAATTCTAAACTAATTTTCATCAAGCGCTACTCTGTGTACATTCTACATCAAGTATTACACTCAGCTGGTCAGGAAATAGTCCGAGTGCAATAAAGCATGAGTAACGACTACACTACACATATGTAGTGTCGCCCATCAATCAGAACGATTGAATTTCTTCAGTATGGCCGCCGCAAGGTCGACCTGTGTTAGTTGAGTGCCTTCGAACTACCCATTTGGTATATAATTACGTTCGAACTTACGACCTCGCCTTTGGCATGCCGTGGTGTGGGATCCATTGCACTATATATATTGTACTGAACTAGTTTCAGAATGTCATTTCATCAAGTTAAATAATAAATGCTTCACAGTAAAATATTACAATCACATTTCATGAGGAATAAGACTTAAAATAAAATTTGTGATTGATTTTAAGTTTGGTTTATTTCATCAAATTAGCACTTTTATTTTTATAATTTTGAAACATTATTATTTTAAATAGTTGCTTAGTATCTACGACATGAATATAACATAATAAAACTCAAACATAACGTTTCCATAACACTTAATGTACTTGATAAATCGATATCAGTTTATGTTAATGATCACTATTAAAATTGTGACTACAGTCGCAGATATAATAAAGAGATTATAGGATTTTACTATTATCAAATAAATGTGACCTCCATCCTCCTGATTAATCTATTTATGACGTAACTCACCTATGTTTCTTCGATATTTTCACTAATTTCATTTCATGCTCATGTGTCAAAGACGAAAGCGGTTCAGCTGATATAGCAGTCCGTTTTAATCTTGGTTCTCCAACAGGTAAGACTCTAGTGTTTTCTACCCCAGGTGTTTTTATAACAAAACCTTCTTCTTCGGGTCCATTCTTATGATTATCTATAATTTGCCTCGTCAAAGGCTTGACTACTTGTCTGAACTTGTCAATTTCATTTTTTAAATACCTGATCGTAGCATCTTTGTCGTCGATTTCATTTTCCAATAAAGCAATTATTTTGTCTCTTCGCTTTAGCTCTTCTGTTCTTTCAAAGACAAGCCGCTTCATCTCTAAGTATTTCTTTTCTAATTTATAGTAATGGTCTATTTTACACTGCGTGGTGTGCATTTTTTGCGCCATGATATTGGAAAATCCTTATGTCACTTTAAAACAACAAATCTCTAACAAGTCCTTGATTCTTCGGGTGCAGTATCAGGATATAACTTTAAAACGAACATATTTTTAACAACATGTTCACAGAAACTGCTGGATAATACTAAACAGCTATTAATGGTTTTGCTATCAACAATATCATCGATAAAAGATAAAACATTCAGTAAGTAAATTTACATGCTCATCGTGTATTACAATCTGTTGTATTCGATATTTTCCTACGATACAGAAGAAATGTGTGCGTTATCCAGGTAGCAATCCTAATTATAATCTTTTTAAGGTGCTGTGACGTTTGATAGCATTGTTTCTTCATGTAGTTTGAATCATGCATTGTTGGCTGAAGTATCGACGATACCTACTAGAACTACTACTTACATCATTAAGTCTTGAATAGTATTTGCTCAAAGTTTTTTTTTAAATCAATAAACCGTACAGACTACCTGCGCAAGAAAATTGCAGTTATCGATATTCAATAGATATAAAGTAATATTTAAAATAAGTTAAATTTTAAAGAGTTAATTAAAAAAATATTTTGATTCAAAACTGAAATGTCGTAAGGACTCTTGTCTCATGTCATAATTATAATATAAGTTACATGTAAAGCAATGACAGATAAAAAATATTAATAACAAAACATTTTATTTTGATGGATTAATTACTTCTCACTCAAGTGCTAAGATTAACTGATAAATTGTCGGCGAGATTATACTACTACATAACACGTGTAGCTGAAATTAACAATATGTAAGGTCAGACAGCTAAAACTTGTTACATAGAATCAATACCTTTCTAAGTGTTGACTCGTAAGGTCGATCAGATTAATGACACAACGCAGAATTTGGGGCAGCATATAGCGTATGGTATAACAACTAAACTAACTACTAAATATACTAGATAACTATTTCCAAATAGACAATGAATCAAATACTGAAATAATATTTTTTAAAAGAATTTTGGGTCCTAATATTAAAAATAAAAACACCTATGAATTTTATGAGTGAGACTAAGGCACATTTTAGAAAATAAACATTTCTAACAGAAGCTGTTAATTAAATAATATTGTTTTTAACAAACAAATATGATATCTTAATATGTTTAAAAATAGAGTTATATCTACTAACCGTATCTATGTTAGTAACAGATTAAACAATTACCACATTTATAGACACGATAACTCGAAAGTCGAAACACATCCAATTGGTTATTTATATAAATAGGACCGTTATCTTAAGATAAGGTAATCTTTAGATAATATTCAATCATGATCCTTTAGACTAGTCCGGAGAAAATAAATGATAATACCATCTGGTACATGTCTAAGCTGACCTAGACCCATTTTCCTTCTAACGTTGGACAAAAGCCCAGAATCACCACTGATACACTGACCGTTATCTTCGCATCTGAATTTACAATACGCTAAAATTCTATTTTGCAATTTTCTATTCAAAACAATCCTTAAACATCTCTTTTAATATTTATGTTATTGTTTTATCGCAAGATTTCACAGTAAACGTCCTTAATATTAAAATGCTCAACATTTTCATATGAAATTTATGTCATCTACAAAACTAAAATAATTGATGTACTGTAAAGTGAAAATATATTTTGAAATCATCGCACTCGTAAGATACTTCATTGAATATCTTTTTAAATTTATGTTATTCATCTGCGTCAAGTATTGCTAGCCTAAACATTAATATATCACCTGTCTTATCAAATCTTTAACTCTATCCGTTTAGTGGCCTCTGAATGTATAACGAATGTACGTTTACTGCCTATTAATCATTCTTGCTGATCTTATGTAGTAATTATTTCAATTATACTATTACACCTGTGATTTGATAAATAACTCTCCTTCATGGATAATTACGTTTAGTCTAATCATTATAAAGTATAAAAACATTTAAAATATGCTGAGAGGGTCAGTAGTAATTGCGTTGACAAAGACAATGAGTTCATCATTATTGCGCATTTGAATGTTAATTTTCATTGAATCACAAATTTTATATATATGGTCTAATTCAGAGACAAAAGTTTTAGGAACATTTTAGTACCTCATATGTTTTTAAGAACACAATCATTATTTAATTTTGTGTTATTTTAGTACGTTACAATGACATCAAACCATAAATTATCACTATGTGATAGTAACTAAATTTTAGATTATCTTCTTGACACGGCTGACGTCAGTTTCGAGGCACATAAGCCAGTTTTAGCTAAAATTGACAGACCAGCTAACGCTATTTACGGAGATTGACGTTATCACGACAGTGGCGGCTGGTGGAAGCCATTAAGGAAAACACCGTAATTGCGTAATAGTATTAACTTCTATATTATGGTATGATAAAGTCGCATCCATGTTGGATTTTTTTGTACATATATCATCAAAAGATTTCCTTTGGCTGGGCATAAATTTAATTAATAATGATATGTTGAAAGAGTTTTGGCTTTCAAGCCCTTACCCGGAACACAAGGATTTGTTTGACGCAAGTAAAAGAATACTAGCTAGCCGAGCAGGCTTCCAGGAAAAGAATAGTAACAACAATAATGATAATATAATCCTAGTACAAAACCCAACCATCAAACAAATGGCTTCTGTCATCTCCTAGGGCACCCTGATTTCCAAGCCTAAAATTTGACTTAATATTTTAAACAACCCCAATACGGCACAAAAACAGTCTCGTTTCATACCCGTTTATACTATCGTTTGTTGGTTAGGTTTCAATATTTGCTAAATAACAAACTAAAATAGCACCAGAGAAATAAATTAATCATTTGCAAAATGAATCACACCACAGAGACACATCCAAAGAAAATATCAGAAGACCTTTGCCGCTTCCGATATTCCTGTCATTTCAAATACTTCGGGTTTAAATACAGATCTGTATTATTTTCGCAGCCAAGGTTAAAGGAGTCATTTTAATTTGCAAAAAATATTCAGCTGTTCAACTTTACGAACTTTGTGTTATGTGAGAAAAATTGCACTGCGTCCTCCAAAATGTTTACTCGCTCAATGAAGCTAAATTTGATAAATTAAAATTCACGTAGGTGGTACGTGTACCTTGACATAGATCAGACCATGGAAAAAGTTGACGAAGCAATCAGTAGAAAGGTTGATCGTTAGAGAGTAAATATAAAACTTAATGACTACATATTTTTAGAACTTTTGCAATAGTGTTGTCAGACAGAAACTAGAACGGTTGGAGAAATATCATCTTGTATCTTCTCGTACGAATTTGTATTCAGATGAACTAATGAGCTTTGAGGATACTCCTAGAGTTTACTGTCATTATCCATTCATGGGTAAAACATATAACATAAAATATCAAGAAAAACCTCTAAATTTTGTTAAAGTTTCTAGAAGATATAAGTATAACCTTAATTAAACTATAGTCAGCTCAAATTCTATCACTGCTTTACGGTTGACCAGAAGATAATACTACATACTCTTAATATTTTTATGGCATTACTAATGTAAAGTTCAATAGAGAATAAATAAAAACTATTATCAAAATGCAACGATACAAGATGAAGGAAACTAAGAGAAACAAAGAAAATTGAGATATTGAAAAAGTAGACGCTGTAAACTGAGTAAAGCTTGCAAATTTAGTGTACTTTATTACGAATAACATTTGATAAAACATTTAAAACGATTTTATATAAGTGAATTAAATTACTTTTAAATGTACATGATGGCATAGACAAGTCGTAAAGAGAGTTAAGAACTACTATTAACTGTATTTAAATTTACCTAATCGCAATCACATTAACTTAGTTTCAAGTTCAATGATTTATATCCTCATGGTCATATATCTCCCAATAATGATGAAACAAGATCCCATAAATTGTCTAGAATACTATAAAGATTCTATACATTCAAAGTAACGGATTATGTCTATATTTAGAAACAATGCGACTTTGTTCATCTCACGGCGATATAATTCCTCTCGGGGACAATTGTCTCAGCTGTAGTCATATTCAATTCAATGCAAATTTACCGGAAATGTGGAGAGAATATCCATCGCCAGTATTATAAGACTTAATCTTGTTGATTTTTTGATTGTTATAAATTAAGTTACTCCCGTTCTCTCGTTGAAATGAGTTAAAATGTGGATCAATAACATATTATATCATGTCTAAGTCAAAATTGTTCTAAGTAATAGAAAAACAGAAAATTCAATAATGTGATTAGTGATTTATGCTCTTGTCTTGAACAATTATAATAGTTTTGTCTGTATGAACACTAGATAAAATATTAGAATATCAATGAAGACGTGTAAAAATTACTCAGTATAATATCAGCATTAATATAAAAGAGTAATTTCATAGCTGACTGACGTTAATGTAAACATCAAGCTTTAAGGGTTTGGCCCTTAAAACTAGAAAGCTTAAGGTTAGCACGCAGGTTTCTTTTCGCTTACAATATAAGCGATAGTTAAGGCTGGATTTTCTGAAATTCCCACGGGATAAGGAATTAAGAGAATCCTTAAATTTAGCCATGTTCTTAAGTAGACTACGATATCCCTAAAATATGTTTTAAGAATTTTGAAATTACGCTAGAATAGGTAAAAATAATAATTTATACTTCCACTTTATATCGAAGAATACAAAATTTAAAAATATAAATGGATAATTAGAGTTAAAATATAATTCAGAATGTTTTAAATGTACATTGGAAAGAGTTAAATGAGGATTTAGACTCTCCTTTCAAGATACCTAATTCTGAGATAAAGTATTGGCAAATTCCTAATCCACGCGAGCTAAATTGAGAGCAATTGGTAATTAATAACTAATCTATTATAGATAAAGACAAAACAATTAATTGATGATTAGATGTAGATTTTAGCAGCAATGTTAACGAATGCTTCACCGTGGAAGAATTCTACAACAGAGACTCTTTCAAATCAAAAGTCATTGAAATAAATGTGATCATAGCACAAAAGGCCTCATTGTGATTTCTTTGCTTAGTAAAAACATCAGTTTTAGATCCTTCCGGTTATAAGAGTCATTTCTTCACGCCTACAATGGTTTTTGCTGAAAATAGAGCATTGAAAATAAATGTAATTAGATATTTGAATACTTTACTAGATACTAAAACGTTATTTCGTAAGTACAAAGCTTGAAATTTTTTGGCTTCAGCATAAAAATCTCAATTACTTCCTTATAATAACTCAGCTTATACTAAATATATGAAACGCTTTCAAAGCTCCTTTAAATTTTGTGTACATAATGTTTTAACAGACTCAGAAGATAATACTAAGGATAAAAATTCTCAACCGTTTGTTTCTTTTACACGTGTAATGCTGTTAATGCTATAATAATATATATAAAGAATTTTGAGTGATATATCAAATATTTTGATTTAGGTATCTGCCAATATTTAAGAATGTTTTTTTTTATTGCCATACACCTAAATCAGTTCACGTAGTACTTAAAAGTAAATTATAGGAAAAAGATAGCTTGTTTAAAAGTAATTGGGAAGGTATCGATACATATTTCTTAGCATTTGCTAACCTTTTCAAGTATATATGATGAAGAAGACAAGAGTAATTACTATTCTTGTAAATAACATACATCTAATATCGCAATAAGTGGCATTGACGACGACAAAATGTTTCCTTAATAAACTAACGAATCGTAATAAGATATAAATCGCATGAAAGACTTATTTGTATGAATAATGCAATGCATCCTTGACATACACGCTAAATCTCATTCACCCACTCTTGAATCTTAAGTACCAAGTCATGACATACTCGTTGGACGTGAGTATCAAGCATCTAACTTATACACAATTTTAGTATCTAAGTAAAATATTATTCCAATTAAAACTAGTAAACCAGTTATAACCGGTATTTCGGTTATTTTAAGACTAATCACCATTTTATGTCTAGTTTATCTAATTTGAATAGAACAACGCTAATCCGATTTTCCTTAATCATTTGTCGAAAAATGTACGTGCCTTAAGGAATATTTATTTCCAGTTTAAATGCAAACTCCTCTTACAAATTGTTATTTATAATGTCAATTTCCCTCTTTATTTCTTATTATTGCTCCCCAATAAACTACAGTCATACGATTTCTCAATACTCGTAACTATTACGATTTCAATGCAAATGAATTTGTAAGATTGATTGAGTCTCCATGTTACTCACTTGTGGGACAATACAAGACGTAAGCAATTAGGAAGACAAACATGTCATGATTTATTGGAAGATACATTTTGTTGTCATCATCCAAATAAACTGTTACAAGGAAATGTTTATTCACTGGTCTGTCATTTTTGTCATTTTATGTATTGTATTTAACAATTTGTCTAGTACCTACTTACGGCATAATAGAAGTATTGCCTGGTTTAATGAATAAATGTTTTTTATTAATTATGACAGTGCTTGGTGATTGAAATATAAAAACTTTAGAAATTGAATCTTTTAAAACAGAATTTCCATTATCAGCTATTAAGTATTGTGACAAATATTATAAAAACAGCACGGCGTATGACTAAGATATTAGAACCTTGTATTGTTCAATTAGGGACAAGCCATAAAAATACATTATTACTGTTTTTGTGTATAAATTACTAGAGTAGGTGTAACACAGACCATAGAGTATCTAATGAATAGACATCGATCAACAAATAACATAAAATTAAACGTTAAACAATCCACAGCTGTTTGATTTGACAGATCCGTGAGATTTTTACCGTAAACGATGAGCAAAACTTCACTAGGCTTAGACTCAGAAATTGGGTTTAACTTACTTGGTCGAAATTAATCTTTCGTTCTTATCGTGGTTCGGATATTAAATGAGTAATTTTTAAAATTATATTTGTTGTAGCTACGTAAACATTCGAATTAAAACTATCACTATATAAGTATCTATTTTTTTTCCTTTGGCAAGTAATTGCAAGGATGAAATCCAAACTTCCTGCAACCTTTTCCGCTACAATTTCAATGCTGGGTTCGTGGGTGATGTTTTATTTTACATTACTTTTATGATAACCCGTATAAAAATAAAAGATCACCTTTTGTTTATTTTCTTTACGTACAATAGTTATTTGAAAGACTATTTAAAATTCTGCTGTCTCACAACACAATAAGCATGAAAATTTCAATACTATATATTTTCCGTATATCAAAGTAAAATTAAAAAATACTAGTTTTTTTCTATATCACACAATTTATAGATTTTTTTTAATGTATTTATTTATGATTACATTTTAATAATAGTTTTCTCAACATTAAGGATGCAAGATTTATATTTTAAAAACTTAAATCAACATTCTGACATGTTACTACCGTCTCTAATGCTTCTAATTTTCGCACAAACGCTACAATACGTTACTTAAACAAATGTATTTAACACTTTATCATCACACTGTTTCGCTTCTGATTCCGATATCAATAATAATTCCGTAATTTTAAACTTTAAGTAACAACTGTGTTTAAGTATCGTCCTTCACTAAAACAAATTTTTTAACTTTATTGTTTTGATAATTCTTTTGTCATGTTATTTTTCATTTAACATCATTACTAATGTTATTTTATCTTTATTAATGTATGCCTTAAACTTTTTATTAAACTTTAGAAAACTTTGTTGACTATTTGACTTGAAAAATATATTTTCAGCACTTATTCTTCAAATTACGATAATCGATGAGCATGTAAACTTTCATACTTTTAAACAATCACTCGCGTTACGTACGGTATATACGGATGCAAACTTATTAATTCCCGTGAGCTTATTTTTTTAGTTAAGAAAAAATTCAAACTTTAAATTCCTGAATTTTTTTAAACTCCACTCGCGTAACGCGTTACGTTATATTCGTCCGAACGTCAACGTTTGACTAGAGCGCGCGACTCGACTTCAGTAGCAGTCATTCGCATGGCATATTTTATCATTCTTAAATTACTGCTTTTAATGAATCCATTGCTCCAGTTGACCAATTGAACCATTGATTAAAAATATTTCTGTGGTCATTATTATTAAAGATGTGCACCAGCTTGAATAAGATAAACGAAGAATATTTACTGTAAAAACTAAATTCGAAGAGAATGCCAAGATTATTTTCGAAGATTAATGATATAGTTTTAAATCAAGTGATTCACTTCTGTCCTTAAAAGTAGAAAATAAGTAATTTGTGACTCCTTTAAGTCCTTACTATAATGTTATACACATTTACTTGGTATACATTGGACAGTATTAAGTTTTATGCTTATTACTATAGGGATACAGATAAAGAAATGATAATAATATATACTTAACTATTTATTTAATTTCTAGCGTTTTGGGATATAGAGGGAGAGTTTAGAAATTGGATATTTGATTCGATTAGGGATTCATCAACACGACTTACGACTGTTCTTAATTTTATTGTATAGTTATTATGTTTTTGATTTTATTATTATAAACAGCTGAATACAGCTTATTAGCATAAAAGTGATCTTATATATAATGTTAATATTCCATTTATATCCTTCAGGTTAAAACAAAGACTTGTACACATAGCTAAGAAGCAATGGAACTTTTCCAATGCAATCTTGTAGTTTCTATCAGTCTATTGACCACTTATCCTATTGATGTTCTGTATCTATTATCACTTTCGCTTAACTATTTGATAAATAAAATCAATAGATGTGTCATCAAATTATAAATAGATCAGTCTGCCATCGGTAAATTGCGGAAAATTCCCTTTTCCTCGAGTTGGAGGACACCTTCAATGTGATTTTCATTTTATACTTTCCATAGCATTATGCGTAAATAAGACTTTCTGTGATGTTCTAAAGAATGTTTCGTATTTACTTTTTTATTGCTTGAAATGGTCGAGATTGTTCAAAATATACTTCTTTACTTAACCTAACGGCACTTCCAAACTCTTTCTTTAAGCAATTGCTTTAACGTTTGGTATTTTAAAGTAATTTAGAAACATCATGGAAAATCTCATATATTATAGTTACAGCTGGCCTTGCAATGTTTAATTGTAACCTCAAAAGATAAGGAAGAATTAAGGATTCGAATTCAGAGGGAACTAATACATATCTACCATTTACTATAATACTTTTTTAATAACTTATTACAGTTTCCCATCAATAAATCAGTATTCAATTGATATGGGGCCAGAAATAATATAGCCATATTGTTACGGTTATGGCGCCTATAAAACATGTGAATAAAACTCGCAATCATTATTTAGACTGCAACCTCGCAGCTATTTTAAACACGTGTGGCTAAACAAGAACACCATATGACCTTGTTTTCCCATAAAATAACCTCTGGACATTTCGCATAGTCTTAAATAGTCTTGAAACATAAAAAGTGTAGTTAGGGCTGTCATGCAATAGTGTATACATATGCAGAGTAATGCATACACATACAGAGTACTCATACAAAAATATTGACAGTAGTAAATGAGATGGGGACACAAAAATATGACGTCCTCTCATCACATGTATTCTAGGTGACACAAGGCATCAAAATTAATGAAGTAGCAGTTGTCATAGTAATACAAAAAGGGAAGTGTACAAATTTAAGGGAGAATTCAATTAATTAAATCCTTGTAATTTTAATGAATATAATTAGGTATTTTATATACAAAGTACAAATTGAGCAAAAACATTTATTTTGCTACATAGGGATTGAAAATCTATTTAGGGAATGCACAAATCTGTTCATTAAAGATCTATTACAAAATTACGTTTTGAAATGAAATTAAATAATAATGTGGTCCACGATTGATAACGCTATGGAGCTTAAAGTTAAATACGGGCATCACAAACTTTTACTCATTCATTCTAACGTTAATTAAAATAAAGGTTAGTATATTTTTGTTATTAGTCACAGTTAGTCATTAGTTAAGTACTGTTAAGTATTACTGAGTAATAATAACTACATAAAAATTTATCATAACTTCAAACAGACTATCAGACTTATCTTTACTATTAATAACCTTATGCTCGTGTGATTGGTGCCTACTTATTTGTACTTCACGTTTGACTTTCATAATTGTTTAAGAAGCTAGTTCATCTTTTGTTCCATGTTTTTGTTTTGAAAGGTAAAGTAATTATACCTATTTCTTCAGAATCGTGATAGTATTCATGTTTTGCATATGAAATATGGCGTCTATAGTACAAATTACGACTCAATATTTATGTTTAAC
>DWPA01003197.1:0-14450 GCA_018251375.1 Calpodes ethlius
CAGGAGGGCGCTGAGCGGCGCGGGGGGGCCGGGGGGGCCGCGGGGCCCGGGGTGGCCGAGGCGACCAACACGGCGGCGGCCGAACACATGAACCTCACAGTGTACTTCTGACCACCACCCACCGCCCCACCACACCACTCCGCCACACTCCACTACACTCACATCAAGTAAGCGCACAGTAATTTTGATCGCTACCCCTAGTGTAATTAATGATATTGTTAAGTTGAATTAGATTAGGTTAGGTTACAAACTGACCTCCACCTATATTACAAATTTCCTCCTCATGATAAGGAATTTTGGGGCAACGTCCCCGAGACGTCGCTATCGTAAGGAACTAGGTTTCCCTTCGATGTAAAACGATCTAGTCTAGTCGAGCTATTTCATAAATCTACTTAGAAGCAATTCATCAGTCTACTTAGAAGCAATGTTCAATGTTCCACATTGTACGGGAGTATTTTATTTAGGTCCCTACGTAGGTTTTGGGAGATTTTTTGTAGGGCTTAAACATTGTATAGATATCGTTTCACTTGAAACTTGCAATTGCTCTCGAAACTCTTCTTAATTAAATAACTTGACTATACTAATTAAAGACAACCACACACTCGCAACATGTGGGCGTGATCCCGTGTGCATGCAGGGCGACGTCCGGCCCGCGAGGGGAGCGACGCGGCCGGCGGCTAGGGGGCGCCCGACGGACTTCCCCCCTGCTGACCCACGCTTTCTTATGTCAGCTACATTTGCGTCCGCTTTAATAATATTTCTCGACTATCTTCCTTCCTACATATACACCACCACGCCGACCACCGAAACGCACGAACGATAAGAAAAATATGGACCAAAGTTTTCGAGCGCTTCGACTCTTAGGAGGGCACGTCGATCTTTACCTCCAGATCCTAGGGCACGTTGGCAAATCGACCGTCCGTCGCCGACCTACACTAGGCGCAGTAAAACGAACTCGTCAGCCGCTGGGTTGTAACATATCGGTACTACCCGTATCGTAACCGATCAATTTAGGCTAGCTACTGTTGAACGTTGGGTAGAGTGATGCGATGCCAGGCTAACCGGGCGGGGTGTGGGTTGCAGGGCGCGCGCCGCTCCCGCTGCTATCCCGGGACTATTCGTGACGCGCACCTGTAGACCTCCCGCCGCTCGCCTGGACTTGCGCCGCCTTGGAAGGAGGACGCGATGCTGAGGGATCGCGAAGGACGGAAGCCTCACGTCGCTGCACTGCGCGAGGCGCGAAGGCCCGACCCCAGGCGCGCTGCTACGACGGTCGACGAGTCTGGCGCTGGATGTTTGATGATACAATTATTGGAACTGTACATAAGATAGCGTGAGGCGTCTACTCGCTACCAAACTGTTTAGTATGGACCCTAGGTATCGTTAGTACATAATTAATGTCTAGTTAAGTAATACCGATGGATACTTATTGATTATAATCTTACCTTAGTTATAAGCTACGTGGGAGTGTAAATATGCTACTGGAGATGTTGTAATGTAGAAAATATTTAAATAATTATGTACAGTAGATCGTAATTACTCTTACGTCCCGAATATTAACTTCAATTGTAAATAATCCTTAGATAGTATTTTTGTATTGTACGTAATGAATACGTGTTCATTGCGGAGCGCGGGGCGGCGCGGCCGTGGCTTTGTTAATACATGGGAAGATCTTTTACCTGTTATAGTAATTGTAATGATACATTTAATGTGATGTGTAATTTAATTATTCATTGTTATTAAAGTTTTTGTTGCTATTGTGCACGTGTTTGTTTTTAACCCGGGGACCTCCCCCTCCACCGCTGCTACAATTCCAGTTCGGCCCACGCGAGACCAGCTGGAGCTCATGTTAATATGTTAGTAGACGTACTGAGTCCTGCCGAAAATTGCCATTCCAAGGGGATCTCGGATTGGCAAGTAAATCTTGCGTAGCTCTGCATTCGGGTACCCTGGTGTAGCACGCCCCAGAGTCCCCGCTGTCCCCGGGCCGCGCTCTCTCCGCCGACCGCCGCAATGAAAGTTGTTCTGACGCAACTACACGTCCCCCCGCCCAGCCGGCGCACGCTGCGATATTCATTGCGTACCTACTGCGTAGTGCGATTTCCGTCTGGCCCACCCTATCCTCCAGGAGTCCAGGATGACTCCAATATCGCGCACTTAAGTATATGTATTCTAACGCTACAAAGTCATTTACACGTTCAGCTGCACACTAGGATTTCCTGTGCCACGCACGACACGGGGAGACGAGAACACACGCACTCGGATAAGGAACAGAAATTAAAATTCATAATTCAAATTTTTGATTCGTCTCGTACCAGGAACTGGCGATTCGATATATTAACTATTGTACGCTATGGGTCGTCAATATATCTATCGCTTTTATCATTGGTAAAGTCAAAATACTGAGTTGGCTTGAACTCGAGGAAGGATGGAGTCCCGGCACCCGCCATTGTTTAGATCAGACCAACCGTTCAATAACGTTCATTTACGTTCTCAGCTACCTATGTAAATATTCGATATCTTGGTGTACCCAGACCTCAAGCTCTCAAGCTAAATAACAGTCTATCGGATAAATATAGCATATTTTATAAAAGGTTCCTCTAATGTTGCGATGTTATCGAAGTAGCTAGTTAAAAAGCTGCAAGAGACATTTTGTTTACAACCAAGTTTTAATGATTGTAGAAAATTGTCAGATTATGAACTTTGGGTAATTTCAAAGACAAACTTGATTCATTTACAAATATATCGCGAGGCAGAGCCGCCGCCCCGCAGTCCCGCACCAGTCCGCACCAGTCCGCACCAGTCCGCCCGGCAGCCAGCAGCCAGCAGTCTCCACGCGGCGGCCCGGCCACAGAGACGCGCGGGCGCTCTCTCTAGAAAGTGTATAATTAAATATATTAAAGTGAAGTGCAAGCGAGCTTACGAGTCGGCCCGTCGCAGTTCATTTTGTTCTAGAGGTAACTTCGTAGTCACTTTCTTATTGTTATTAACTTCTTGTTTGTTAGTGCATGTGTTACATTTGACTATGTTTGCGCCACTTGTTTCAATTCAAAAAACTTTTTGAAATCTGAAAATCAGTTCAGAAAATAAAATAAAAAAATTATGTTCAATAATTTTGAAGTCCATGTATATTATTTATTAGGACAAGTTACATTGTTACAAATTCATGTCATTAAATATGTTATGGGTGATTTAGAAATAATATATCAATTCGATATATCACGCGCTAAGAACAAAATTGACGTAGGTATCTCACTTTTTTCAGAAGGAAATTAAATACATATACAAGTTAAAATAAAAACCACAGGACATTTATGGTTAAAAAGATAAAAAATACATTTCAGTCTGCTTGTGTTAAATCGCATCGATCCCGCCGCGCCTGTGGTTAACTGACAAACAAAAATGATAATTTCACCGCGACTGTGTTCGCGGCTAGTTGAGTACGGTAGCGACGGACTGGGAGTTGCGATTTTTTTGTGCCACTTAGTGAGGGTTCATTTTGCTACAATTTATATTAAGGTATTTAATTAGGTTAAATTCTCTTATTCCTTTATATTGTTAGCAGCTTAGGTGACGTAAATCGAATTTGATGGTTTACTCACTTATAAAAGAAATATTATATTTTAGTACAAATATAAAATAAACAGACCATTACGAAAAAAGTCAATAGGAATGAAATTATCTTTGATTGGAATGTAAACTACTTATACCCCTTTTTTATATAAAAAAATACGTATTAAGTAAATTGGATGTATATTATAATGAAATAAAGACAAATATTTTTATACAGTAGAAATTCATAACTCTCGTTCCCTAACTAAGAAGTTACGCTACAATCTGCTAGATTGAATAGAACATTGCCTCCAAAATGAGGAAGCGCGAAAATGTCACCGACGAGTACTCCCGAGCATCGGTACCGCCGTACCGCCCGTCAGCTGACAAGCATCGCCCAATTTGACGGCGCTTTGCCTCGGTCGACTTTGCCGAACTCGTGCGACGATTAACAAACCAAAGCTATATTTTGCGTTTGGGAAAACACACGTTACTCGAAACGGATATCGTTAAATGATTGTTTACTCGGAGGCGCGACGACGCGCGACCACTTTCTCCGTTGCGTAAGATCCGCGAGCGCTCGTGTTACCCGCGCGTCGCCGTGACCCCGCGCGGCTCCGACACTCCGCTCCCGGATATTACGCTCCCGTCTGCACTATAATATATGTGGTCATCCCGACCACATACGTAATCAAAATACAAATATTTCACTTCAAAAATATGTGTGTTATAATCCTTATCGGAATAAGAGATACCTAAATGTAATATATATAAAATAATATATCCGTAATGAATCACATGAATATTACAAACTTGTTACCTTGGTTTGTCTTAAAATGTGTCGACGCCGATGAATTCCATCCGAAAGATATTTTTTCATATACTTAATTTATTCTGACTTCAAATTGAATAGTTTCTAAATGACTCGATTATTATGTGGAGTCATCGTTATGCTCCGGTTGCCATATTATTATGGCCGTTAGAAAGTATTATAAAATACACTCCACGGTGGGTGTTATGTCACTGTGAAGACGTGCACTGACTTATTATAATCACTGAGTAGTCTCATTCAATGGGACCTATTTAAACATCCTTCTAGCCAACAGTCGGTGACAAAACATGTAGTAACATTTAACATTCATATAAGGACACAAATGTTCACTTACAAATGTGTTGAGGAGTCTAGTTTCTTACGAAGTGTCTCCTGAAGTAAGTGAAGTTGACTGTTGGTGTATAATACAACAAGAGGAGTCGTGCTTCTCATAAGTTCCCACACATAATTTTTTCAAGATTTTATCTTAATTACAGCAACAGAAAATTATTCTGTATCTTTTGAAAAATATATAAGATGGTAATTTATAACGGACAACGGTACCAACAATGTCGCGCCAATGTAGTCCATTCTACACAACTGGGTCATCCTCGCCCCTGTACACCTAAATATTATATTTGGTCAAAATTTCAATGAAGACCACTAGGTGTAATAAAGTCAGGTGTCAAAATATTTTTCAACAGAACAAATATTACAAACAAAATAAACAGTTCCAAGTCATTAATCTTGCTATAATGTTAGACGTTCGCAAGAATCATGACTTTCAAAATAATGAAAAATGTCGAGGAAAATAAAATACCTACATAATTCTGATAAGTAATGAAGATGATATTTTCAGTAAATTAATATCTTTGTAAAAACAGCATTACTCTCTAAATATATCCGTCAATAGGAAAATGAAGCATTTTCCGACGGTATCTAATATTCGCTTCTTATAGTCCATGACATGTAGGCGCAGTGCCGATGAGATGCTTTAACGTCCTTTTGAGATAGTAAGTATTTCGGTGCAGCTGGCTTATGACTTCGTCTCCGTTTTCATTGCTTGGTTACATGGGTCCTTTCAACTATCGAGGCCAGAATATGAGCGCCCACGGTTTGTACTTGCCTATTACGTTATCTGTAAAACTAGCTCGTAATGACCCCTATGAAATTGTATCTAGTACCTACCTACTAACAGGCATGTCGAGTACGTTATGATGTATGTGGGTAAATATTTAAAACACATAATTCACAGAACAGTGGAATGGGAGCGGATAGAGATATACTAATATGGACAGCGTTGGATTCTGAAATATCTATGTCTTGGTGTCAGATGGTCGTCCTGCGGTGCGCCGTAGTAGCGGCCGCGATTTGGCTGGTCGGCTGCACCAACACCACCCTGGATGACGGGGACACGTGCGAGCCGCGTGCGGGACCCTGGAGCGCCCTGCTCGAGGACTGGGCCACGGCTCCCCCCGTACTCTCCGGCAGACACGGTAAGCCCGCTCACGGTGGCACATTAAAATTTTTAATCTATTGTACAATTCATTCGCAGTCATGTACATGTATGCAACGTACAGTATAGCTCCGCTACTGCGGAATCTAAAACCTGCTGCAGTGCGACGCTCAGGGGGAATGTTGAAGCGTGTATACAATCCCATCATTTTGTACATACATAATTACAGAAGGTTGTCAGCCGGTTGGCGCCGAGTTGTCAATACCATCTGAACGAGACAGCAGGAAGCCGTTAGGTTCTAACGCAAAATAATTTACTAATATAGGTCCTACACCTGATGTACTTATGCACATAGGATGCAGGACCGGTGGAACTGACGCCGATAAGAAGGGTGCGTTCAGTGGGGGACTTCAAGAACTTATTAAGTAGGTATTGTTACATATCAGGACGAATAATGGCGCTTCCTCCTGCGAACGGATACTACGTAACGGAACGAATCGACAGGCCCTTCGTTCCGCCGCCGCCGCCCCGGTCGGGGCCCCCGGCCCACGGCGCACCCGTGCCGCTCAGCTACAACGAGTGGGAGAGCGGCCCGCCGCCGCTGCAACAGGGTGGGAAGATCGTCAACCGTCCGCCTGCCCCGTACAAAGACAAGTTTAAACCCAGTTACGTAAGTGAGACATTTTTAATCTGCTCCTAGCTTCCCTGTTATTTCGGTTTAAGAACATAATTCTAGGATCTACTCACGAGTCAGTTCAATCGTGGTGTTCCTCGTACGGTGGTTGGATTTTTAAGGGCTGGACAGCGACCATCCTTCCTTCTAGAATGAAAGGCATATTATGTTTCGGTTGTGGTGTCCGAGAGCCACGGAAGATACGGTTGGCCGCTTCCTTTTAGATCGGCGATGTGACGCCCTTAGTGTTACTAATGTCCACGGGCGAAGACGATTACTTAAGTCACATCGAAATAATATTATTGTTCTCGAACGATAAGCCTAACAAATGGTTCGGGCGCGGTTTTTTATTATCACGATGCAGTCTTGAGCGTTTCTGTCCAGGCGCCGCCATCCCCGGCAGCCGGAGGTCCGCGGCCGCAGCGGCCCGGCGCCGGAGCCGTCGATCGCGTGGACGCCCCGCCCGGCAAGCAGGTCTCCGAGACCGACCTGTACCTGCTGGGCGCCATCGAGAAGCTGGTGTACCGCGTCGACCTCATGGAGAAGCGCCTGCGCAGGATGGAGGAGAGCGTGCACTACCTGGTCGCCGGCTCCGACACCAAGCCGGGTACCGAGTCGATATCTATCCAGGTTTTAGGGGGCAGTTTTGGCTTGCGTTTGCGTTGTTGACAATCATAAAAGTTAACAATGCCTATTACACTTCTGTAATCTTTCTGACAAAAAAGGCGTGGATCACAATTTTTGACAATTACGAAAATATGTTACCTGCTTGTACGTAGATTTTACCTAAAGATTATGCAGCTGCAGCACCGACAAGGAGACGTGAGGGAATCTTTTAATGCGTAGTAAAGTTACTCGACACAACGGTAGTGATGTGAACTAACACGCCCGCCCTGTGTCCGCAGAGCCGTGCCCCGCCAACTTCACGCGCGTGGGCGGCGGCTGCTACCAGTGGTCGCGCGAGGCGGTCGACTGGAAGGGCGCCAGCGTGGCCTGCCGCCGCCAGCGCGCCGCGCTCGTCGAGCTGCTGGATCGCTCGCAGCGCCGCGTGCTGTTGGCCAAGCTGCTCGCCGACGACGACCTTCGAGGTATTCCATCCGGTCCACCTTGACCGCGTGTCGTAGCACACGCGATCACGTTGCTTCTCGGCTCAGTCCGTAGATCGGTTCCAATTCTATTCCGGCTTTGCATAAAAATCTTACAGTTAATTGTTTCCACTTGCACCTTGGCAACGTCCATTTGAGCAATAAATCCTTCGGATATTACGTTACGTTACGAAATCTCATCGCGAACCGTGCCGAATGCTGAAACGATAAATTTTGCAGGCAGCGAGTTCTGGACGGGCGGGCTGAACCCCGGGCTGCTGTGGATCTGGTCGCACTCGGCGCGGCCGGTGGAGACGGGCGGCTCGGACGGCGCCGGCGCCGGCAACGGCACGGCCCCGGCCACGGTGACGGTGCCGGGCTCCGGGCGCTGCCTGTCGCTGGCGCACGAGCCGGCCGCGCGCACCTACTCGTACCGCGGGCGGGACTGCGCGGCCGTGCTGCGGTACATCTGCCAGAAGGAGGAGGACGGCGCGCGCGTCGCCGAAGACATCCAGAAGGCGGCCCGCAGCCTCCGCCTGGACCGGAGGCGCTCCAAGCTCCTCTGGGGCGAGCGGGGCGACGACGCGTGACCGGTGACTCGGTGCCGGCGGGGGCCCCATGTTGTATATAAAACAAGTACTGTATCGTCGATATTATGATCTCGACTGTACAACGTAGTGGAGTTATGTGCTCAACGTCAACTCCGCGTTTTGCGGTGTGAGCAGTCGAAGCGCGGAGCTAAGTTTTGATGTATTTAATGGTGTAATATAATTTGAAATAAATTATAAATTATTTATGCTGTACATCTAAGCAATTGTAAAAATGTAATTATTATATTTGCAAGACTGACGTGACAAATACATTTATTATATTTTTATTGTACAAGACTTGATTATTTACGAGCACCGCGCCCGCGCGGTTTTATTTCGGCGCCTCACTTATTACAATATCAACTTCCTTGTAATTTATTTTTAGAGGTGTAAGCATGGCGGGCAGCATACAAATTGAAATAGGAATTATAGTATAATTGTGACTAGCCGACGTCGTCGAACAAGATACGTTCATAATAGAAGTGTTCCAGTCTTTACATCTATAAAAGAACCTATCAACATTAAAAGGACCTGGCCAAATTGTCTTCGAATGTATCATATAATATTTTTTAACAAGTGTACCGCCCCGCCGTGGCCGAGTTTTGGCAGGGTGTACCTGGCAGTCAAAATAAGACTACACTCGGAGCGTTCATTTCTGAAAAGGTCTATTTGCGATCGGATGATTAATCTAGTCGAATCGCTGTCAGTTCGCAATCACCTAACCTCATAGAAATTAATTACGTGAGATTACATATTTTATATTACCCTCCTGTTTCACATATAACAAAATTCTTATAATTTTTTGATAATGTTTTGATACAGATTGTGTAATATTAGAATGCAGTTTAAAAGTTTAGTCAATAAGCCGAGACCAAACTTTGTGGCCGCTGTCGATGTTATACGACAGAACACCCCGGCCGGGGGACGCCGGCTCGGGCCGCTTCAAGGGAAAATAAAACAAAGACAATGATTTCGTAATGACTTACATTCTATATATTTACAAAGGTAAGAATCACAACAAAATAACTTATTTAAAAATAAATATTTATAAAAGCACAGGCGGGCCCGCGAGCAAGGCGCGTTGCTCGGGGGCCCGCGCCCCGCGCCCCGCGTACCCCGCATCCCGCACGCTGCGCTCGTACTTTGTTATGACTGGCGCCAAACATTGTGACCACTCTGCAGGACTACATTTCAACCGGAGGGGAGGTCAGCGGGGCCATCACCACCAGTTTGGTGCCAGCGATACACTTGATGTGTTATTCTTTGTTTCATTGCAACGCGAAGGTCGAGGTGCGGGGCGTGCGGGGGGCGCGGGGCGGGCGGCCGACATCCAGTTCCCGCGCGTCCCTCACACACTCCTGCCACACATGCACATATTATATATACATATACACATACACGTAATCTGAGTGCAATTAAGTCGCGAAACGATACCCAACATGGCGTACGATTAAGTCTCTTCCAACTTATGTTACGTGTCTCTGCTTCAGAACGAAATTATTGTCAGTAGGTTCATTTAAGCGGGAGGCGCCGGCCGCGGCGAGCTACCGCGGCGGAAGCTCAACGAACACGCGGCGGACATGTAACAGTGTTGCTATGTAAATAACATTATTGAGGCCGATGCAGCGATAACAGTATATTAAATACGATAACCTTAATCGCTTCACACTTCGTCCGGCCGAACGATCCCGCGGACTAGCTCACTGTGATAATCTTAACACTAAATCTGGCAACATCACGTAGAATCTGTTTTAAATTAAGCATATAAAGTGTATCTCTGGGGGTCGGCTCCTACAATATATCTATTTATTTGGCTAACAGTGGAATGAAACGCTTGCGCTAGTGAACAAACGAACAAATTAACGTCTCTACATCGATAAGGCACTAAAGTAAACGTGTCGCATACGTTTGTACTTACAGCGGCGACACGGCGACACGCGGACAGACGGACAGATGGGGCCGGTTTATGTGATGACCTGACGTACTTAAATTAGAACTAAACGTTTGGCCAACGATGGCTGCCGGGGCGGGGCTCCCCTCGGCCCCGTGCTGCTGCACCGACTGATTAAGCATTTCCTCGGACGTACGGTATTAAATAAATTACTCATCTCACGTTGCTAAGTCTTGGAAAAATCATGTTAATATTAAAAAACGACACGCTTCATGTTGTTAGTACAATGGAGCAAGCAATGCGGCGTTACTGTGGTTAACCGTTAGGGAGGTCCCCGACGGGAGCCAACCGGACAATCGAGTCGTGCTAATAATAAAAATGCATCGTTTTCGAAACTAAAGTGACGTGTATAATTTCAATCTGGATGGATGGGGGTTCTAATTCGGCTCGCAAGATTTGACCACACAAACATTGCAAGTGAAATAAAAACATGGAGCACGATACGTATTCAAGTAACGTGACTATGAAACATCTTCACCATTATGTAGTCAGTCCGACTATAAATGATTTCTCGTAAATATTTAAATGAATACGAGCGGAACGAGGCGGCGACGCGACGCGATCGGCTGAAACGTATGGGAGCGGCCGCGGGCGGCGGTCGGTGGGTCTAGCGCGTCGCCAGCCGGCCGCGAGTCCCGGACCTAAACTAATATGAAACAACGACGTTGATATGTTATATCAAAATGCAAAATTGTACTCGGACATTCGCTCGAGCGATCACCGCCCGACCGCTCCGGCGCACGAGTTTAGTACAACAGCTAGGTTTATTGACGAAACGGTCGGTCGACGTGGAAAAAATAGTTTTTGTTTAAGAGCACGAAGACTATTAGAGTTTAGAATCCTACGTTAATTATTTTAGTAATCGATTTATTCCACCGGCGAGGAGGGAGACGGCCGTCAGTTGAAGTGGAACTTGAACTGGAAGGGGCTGCCGTGCTGGAAGTGGTGGAAGGGGCTGCCGCGGAACGGGTTGCCGGCGCCGCCCTCGGGGTCCAGCGGGTCCGAGCCCGCGTCGAACTGCGCGCGCTTCTCGGCGTCCGTCAGCACCTGCAGCACACCGCACCCGTCACCCGTCGGTCGCTAGTACATCACTACTAGCTCCAGACCAACATATTTTATAATGCAGGTAGGACTCATAACGTTTGTAATAAGTATAAATCCACTGGTCAAACTAAATTGACAAATGTATATCTATTACATTTTAGTCGGGATGTGTTAATGACTGTGTTGCAGTGTTCCGGGCGTGGTGTTATTGTTTGTTGAGTAGTGTTGCCGGGCCGGCGGGCGCGTACCTCCTTAGCGGCGGCGATGTCGATGAACTTCTTCTCTGCGATCTTCTTCTCGTCGCCCTGGTAGTTGTCGGGGTGCCACTTCTGCGCCGCCTTGCGGTACGCCTTCACGATCTCCTGCTTGCTGGCCGTCCTGCCACACCGACATCGAACAGATAAGAACCACAGGATTTACGAAAGTACCTCGCTTTTATTTTTTAATGGTTAACTACTTAACTAAAAATAGAGAATTATACATTTTCTAAGCCTACGTGATCGTAGGGCATCTCGTCGATTAATGGACATCGCCAGTCGTCATGTTAAATAAGTAAACGAATGTCAACGGAAGCAACTCGGGTAGGGTAACACAAACTTTAGCTAAAACCATATAAATATTGGTGAATAGAATCTCAAGTGACCCGGGGCCTTACCTCTTAACGCCTAAAATCTTGTAGTAGTCCCTCTGCTCGGATTGCTTCTGGAGCTTTTGCGCGCGGCTGATGCCGTCCTTGGCGCGCTGCAGCCCCTCCTCCAGCTCCAGCGCCTCCTTGAACGACTGGATGGCGTCGTCGAACATGTCCAGGCCGAGCAGCGCGTCCCCGCGGTCGCACAGCACGCGCGCGTCCCGCAGCAGCGCCAGCGCGCTCGCGCACTCGCCCAGCGCCTCCGTGTACTGCTCCTCCTGCGCACGTTTCGTTGTTGTGAGCAAAAATGTCAGAACGTGGAGCGCCTCGACCGAGTGTGCCACTGATCTAGTGACTTACACGTACAACTGAACTTATATAGTCACTCATGCATCCGATGCTACATTCCATTGTTCAAGCGTGCAAGTTTGGCGGTCGACTGACAACACAATTTCCGGCTGCCTGCCTATCTTTTCATGGGGGTGAATTTTGACCCCCTAGTCTCCCGGCTCTACTTGCGAGAGATAAAATTGTAAGTATAACGTTAAATAGGAGGGTGTACCTTGGTGTGGCAGGCGCAGAGCCACTTCCTGGCCTCGAAGACGACCAGCGTGACCTCGTCCTCCGTCCGCAGCACCTGGCCGGCGCTAGCGATGCAGCCGACGAAGTCGCGCGCCGCGCTGCGCTGCTCGCAGTCCAGCAGCAGCTTGTCCACCTTCTTCACCTTCTTGTAGAGCGGGAAGCACTCCTTGTGCTCGGGGTCCAGCTTGAGGCACTCGCGGACCTCCTTGAGTGCGTCGCTGACCCGGCCCAGCTGGTACAGCAGCGCGGCCAGGCGGTGGTAGCCGGCCGTGGAGTCCTGCTGCAGCCGGTTCACCGATCGGATGTCCGACACGGCCGACAGCAGGTCGTTCTGCAACACACGTTCCGCGCGGTCAGGCGGCGCCCATGCAACTGAGCAACGACCGTTGACCATCGCAAATCCGGGACATTTCGATTGCAGACGGATAATCACGATCCGTATTTTATTTTATCGACGTTTCGACCCAGACACGGGCCGTGACCGCGACGGGATAATTTAATAATATTTTTTTGCATCATAAAGGGATTATATTTAAATATAAAATATGATATTTCCTTCTCCCGTTATTGATAATATTTTGTCTACCAGGAGAATACTAGCAACTGGACGACGTCTTGAGTTGTCGTCATTAGAGGCGGACTGCTAGTATTTCGTTGATTCTTTTATTCATATGACTTCCGTCTGAGAATGACGAAATGAGTGAACTCGAAGATTTGTGTTTTAATTAAAATTTTGAGGTAACAGACTTTTTTTTTATGTTTTTGTTGGCCTTAATTAACCGGCGTAGGACAGTCAGGTCACTCATTGTTAATAACCGGAATCAAACTGACCTGCGCGATGTAGCACTCGGCCCGCAGCTGGCGGAGCTGCGCGGACCAGGGCGAGGTCTCGAGCAGCGCGGTGGCCAGCGCCAGCGCCGAGCGGTGGTCGCCGTCGCGGTAGTAGCGCTCCACCAGCCGCAGCTCGTCCGCCAGCGAGTCCATCAGGTGGTACTGCGAGACCGCCTCCTCATTGTACGGGTCGTGCAGCGCCTGTCGACCGATGGCCATCGCGTTAATTATAATGTATCTATGGTCGGCTGATGAACTGCAGAGAGCACATGGATCTGTATCGATAGGTGTAGGGAAAACCTTTTCAGGAATCATGCCCAGATGTACGAGTTTGAGATTTGATATACAGTAGCGTTGACAAGGGGAAGAACTGCATAAAACTGAATACGTATATATTTGAAATATGTTTATAATTGAGAGTAAAGTGACATAGTGTCAATGTAAAGTAATCCTTAGAAAAATTGAATTATGGTCAGGCTAAGTCACTAATACAGGAACCAGGTTCTGAACTATTTATCTACAAGTAACTAGTTCAATTAATTGGTTAGCTCGATGAATGGGTGAGCAATATTACTCATCAAATGACTAACTAAAATCGTACTGAACATGCATCCACCCACATGTGAATGCTACAGAACGGACAGACTTGTATAAGCGTAAAGTATGGAAGTGCGAGGGACTACTCACGACCACCCTGTAGTCCTCCTTGGCGTCGTTGTACTGCGCCAGCTTCAGGTACACGTTGGCGCGGTGGTGGCGCGCCGCCACGAAGTCCGCCTTCATCTCCAGCACCTGCCCGCGATCACACCGACACATTATAGAATACCGGCTACTACCGATAGGACACTGTGTAATATTTTTATATATTCAATTGTGTTGACATTACCATAGATGTAAGACGAATTAAGTAAGACAGTTCAAGTGACGAATAAGCTCACTACATGTTATTAAATATTTTTGCAAGAATAATGATTCATGCAAATAATACATTGGGTTCAATTTGATCACGCAGCCACTAGGTCCTCATCCTATGACAGATCACTGACATTATCAAGTTAAATACTTGTTGTCATCCATCATCTTCTTGTTTAATTTCAATATGTAATGATGTTTCATCAGAACCTTCTGAATACTGGTCATATTTATTGATAACCTATCACTCAATAATGAACATACTCAATAAAATATCAACGCTAATTTTGCATCCAGTTCAAACCTGTCAATGTTTACAGGTGAATTTTTGGTAA
>DWPA01003198.1:0-14450 GCA_018251375.1 Calpodes ethlius
TATGGCCTGTACCCCTCAACTCATGAGAGGAGACTCGAACCCAGCAGTGGGACAATTATGGGTTGTAATGATGATGAAGTCAAATACCATTTGCATGAGTCAGGAACTCCCAAGTTATTTACGAAAAAGAACTCCTTTTCCAAAATTTTCCTCAGACCCCTATAGTTGGTTGATTATCGACTACTTTTGGAGTCCCTACTCTAACCCCTCTGGCTTAGAGGGAAGATTTGAGCTATACAAAGACATATATATTTATAACTGAGGTGATAAGTAGTGGAAATGGGCTAAAGTCATTTGTAGTTATTTCGAAATGGGAAGTTCAGCATAATTTTTGAATAAAATATTATAAACGAAACTCAAATTTTACTAAAGTACTTTTTGGCATATTTCATATTATTCATAATTTGAATATTGTTCTCCGTAATCTTCGATCTCCCGCAATGCGGATTGTGGACTTTAACGTTTGAGATTACCAAAATCAAAATTCAGAGTAAATAAGTAATCCTTTACAAGTCTTTGTCGTTATATTAAAATAATCTTTAAATATTTGAACTCGTTTATTCAAAAAGTGTTTGTATTACAATTCCCATTAAAAAATAATAATGATACTATATTATAGTCTGTGCTAAATGGTTTATGAATCCTGATAATGTTGCAAGGTTGTTTAAACAATTAAAATTTCTTTATTTGTCAGTGGCACAGACAAAAACGTCAAAGCTTATCAATGTGTCAAAATAATGCAGTTGTCAATGTCAACTGCAACCAGCGATTAATGAAAATTGTCATTCGCGTAGTGATTTGGCTGATGGAGGGAAGTTACGATCAATTGAATTGAAAAACATTTTGTTAATACGATTAATCAATTAGATTCGGTAAAAATTCAAACTAGGGTGATGTGCGATACGGTGAATGTGTAAAACCAGTGCAGTGTGTCGTTCGATATTGTTAGATAAGTGCAATGTTGTAATCAAACGTCTATTATTAGTTTTTTTTCATCAATGTCTCCAGTGAAAATTGTTGCGTGTGTGAAGTCCGATATTTGATGTTTGGCGAAATGGGGCAGAGTCCGAGTTCGGTGAGGAGTAGGAGTAGTCGGCGGTCGTTCCGCGGGTTCATGCGGAGGAACAAGTTAAATAAGTCGAGCTTGAGCCATACGTTCAGCTTGCCGTCTTCGGACGATTATCCGGAGCTGATGAACGTGAATACGGCCACTGAGGAGCAGCTGATGACGCTGCCCGGAGTCAACAGGCAGCTGGCGCGCGAGATCGTGCGACACCGACAAATGATAGGGCGCTTCAAGCGCATAGACGACCTTGCGCTGGTCTCGGGTGATTATTATTCTTTGTTTTAGCAACAGAACTCGAATTATGAATGCAAATTACTTGTTCGCTGGCATTTTAGTCACGCGGGTCTAATGTTATTATGATACTGGTAATGTTTTTAAGACAATAACAAAAGTGCACCATGATTACATGGTGGTATTTAGAATGAATAAAGTAAATATTAGACTTTTAAAGTACATTTTCCTCTTTATCAGAACCATATACTTGTGTCATGTAAAATCTGATATGATTGCACAATATCAAAGAATCTTTAGTTGTGAAAAAAATATGTTATTTCTTTATATTACTGGAAAATAATGTAAACAAAAATCATTTTAGGTATTGGAGCAGAAAAATTAGAGTTACTTAGGCCAGAAATATGCACAAATACTAGAAAACAAATATCCAGAGCGAGCTCGTGCACACACTCATTGGACAGCATAAGGTTGCAAGTAGAAAACAAGCTATGTTCCGTCAACTCCTCCAGTGTCTTTCAACTTCAGTGTGTACCTGGCCTCAACCAGGAGTTAGCTGCAAATATTGTAGATTATAGAAATAAGAAGGGACCATTCAAATCTCTAGACGATTTAATAAAAGTAAGGGGAATGGACATTGTTAGGCTAAGTACAGTAAAACATCACTTAAGTCTTGAACCACGGAAATGTGAGAGTGTTCAGCATCTCATGAATGGACACCCCAATGGGTGGGACGACTCCATAAATGAAGCACTGTTGAATACAGCCACAAAACCACCAAAGACACCTCACAGAAAGAGTTTGTCCATGCCATCGAAGTTCCCTATTACGTTACCAAATGGATTTGCAACTGCTCCGGTCAATGATATACTAGACCTGTTATCAGCGTATTCTCATCGACCAATTGTGGAAGAACTATTTATGTATGAAAGGGACGGGGTGGCATGTTGCCGACTTGCTTCGTGGAACCTCCATCAGCTGAGTGTTGAAAAAGTTACCAATCCTGGCGTCAGGGAGGTGGTTTGCAGGACTATTTTAGAAAACAAGTGAGTATTACATATTCTAATACTATATGTACTCTTGTAGGAATAAATATGTTGCTAATATTATCCTATAATAGGGGTTTATGAATGAAAACTGCTCCAGTACTGTATAAAATTTACTGATCACTAAATCATAAAAAAGGTATCAAAGCAAACGAATCAACAGTTTTTATAATAAAATAGTAATTGGACATATAACTTTATGAACCAATTAAATTTATAACCATTTATTATGTAGTTTATATGCAATAATGCTACCATTTATTAAGCGTAGTTATGCTCATATTTCATTGAGTTCTTGTGACTTATTAGTTGAAAAGTGCTTGATTTGCGAAATGTACATCAATAAGATTTACAAATAATGTTCCTCAGTGTACAGGGTTAGTACAAAATATGAGATTAGAATATAATTGTACATCGGGTCTGTTATGTAATAAGTTTTTGGGCTCCATAGACCACTGAACTCAATGTAAACTTGTGTTCTTTTACAACTACAATTTCAAAGAAGAAGAATACCTTTTATAATCAATGCAAAGCTTCTTATCTAATGATTAACAAAGTAATTATTTAATCTGATTATTTGATAAAATATTAATATGATTAAATTGATTTAATGTCTTATTTAAATCATAATTTAATTATAATTGCATTACATATTAGGTGATACAAATTTTACTGCATGTACTAATATATTTTTCTGGTTTCAATCTTAAACTAGACAGACACTAGCAAATCACTATTCTGGCCTATTAGGTAGATTGCTAGTAGCTTGTTACTGAGGTTATGGCCTGAGCTATTTCCAAAATCAAGTTTTTTTTTATTCGGTAATTTTTCGCACAATGAATTTGTGAAATCACAGCTTATAGGTGACGAGTATCACAATATAAATAGCCGAAACGAAGAATAGTAAAGTATTTTGTACCTATTGTATATTAGTTCGGAGATTTACGAAGGAGTTTAATCTCTTCAATGATAAAGGGTCATTGAAACAAAAAATAAATGTGCATAAGTGTATTCACAAAATACTTATATGATTAAATTATTTTGCATTTGAATTTAGCTACAGTTAAGTACAGTTAGAAACATGATGATCTCACTGCAAATACATTTCTGTTTACTAAAACTACTGTTCACATTCAGATAAAAATCCGCACTGCTGATAACACCTGCATTGTTTAGCTGAGGCATGAATAGAATGCAATTATTGTTGTTTATATATTGTCATTATCGCAGTTATTTGTGACGTTTGGCTTACCCAATACACTTTATGAGAGAACACAATTAAAATTGACGAGAGAATTTTAAATTTACTGTGTACGTTCAATACATTATTAAATTAAGTCATTTTCAAAAAGTAATAAGCATATTTACATAGTATATTTTTTGTAAAATACTGGAATAAAGATCGATATCGATATCGATAAATTAGTCTAACTAAAATCGGAATGAGGATTGAAGACATTTAAAATTAAGATGCATGTGTTCAAAAGTTTATTTATTTAACTTTTTATTGAATAACTGTAACTAGTTGTTACTATTTGCGGATAAGACCGCACCTAACAGCATTTTCTACCAGTCAACTCTCGGAGATGGTGAGAAGTAGTGGTATTTATCTACGCAGAGAAATTCTAAGTGTTAAAAAAAAATTGAACCAATCCGACAAATCTCATTACTGTACAGTAAAAGCAAGGCGCGTCGAATGTTAAAAAAGAAAAAACCGAATTTAGTTCATTTGTTGTGAGATCGTGAAACTATTTGTCAACTAGTTCGATAATAAATAATAATATAAATTTCAGTACGACTGCGAGTCGGTTTGCACGATCTGCTTTTTGAATATCCATACTTATATTATAAATGCGAAAGTGCGTTTATTTGTTTGTCCTTCTTTCACGGCGCAATGGAGCGCCGCTACGGTATGATTTTTGGTTTGGAGATAGTTTGAGCGGACGACGAGTACTGTATGCTACTTTTTACCGCATATAAATATTTCATTTCCGTTAAGATCCATTACGATGTATATTTAGTATAATTCAAGTGTCTATCAACAAAGTGTTGCCTAGCAACCAGTGATGGAAAGGAATTGACAACCTTTTTATCGCTGTTTTTTTCTCACACGTGTGCGAAGCCGTGGGGAACATACAGTTTTCAATATTTGTCGTTTAGTGTTGCACGTTTCACGTCATGTGCTTATTACACGAATAAGTGATAAATATTAAAGCATACATATCGCTATTCGCACGAAATATATAGCGAAGAATTTGTATTGGACTATAATTTTATCATTAATTCCACTGAGTTACATATACCTACAGAATGGTACTTATAAGTTTTTGGTCAATAGAAAGTCGTAGTGTTGCCAAACTACCTGTCACGTCGTCAATGCCAAAGTTTTATGGGCATTGATATTTCTAATTTCAGAACTTGGCCTTCGATGTTAATTAACGGAGCTTCATACTTCATACTATGACATATTATTTATTTATTAAATCGATTGGCCTTTCGATATATAGCACACAGCAATTGAATATACAGAGCGGACATTAAAATAGTCAAACATATTTTATATACGATTGTATTTTTTGTGCATAGAAATAAGTGAATCTGGAGGTTTGAACATGGGCTTCTCTTCTGGGTAACCGTGTCAGATTAGAATCCCGCATGTAGATAGGACGCACCTCTCGCGCACGTACTTCTAATGAAAAAAAAGAACGTATTATAAATGATCCCTCCCCACCACAGGTTATCGCTGATAGCTGTCCAGGACGTGGCGGAGGAGAGCGCTCTGCAGATGATCTGCGACGAGCTAAACTGCCCGTCGTTGCGGCGCGTGCGCGAGTGGCGGCCCAGCAGCCACAAGTGGGAGTGTTGCTTGCCGGACACATCACAAAGGTAATTTACACACGCAAACTACATCGTCTACACCTAGGTGAACAAATTTGGATAAATTTACCTTAATGATATTATGACTACGACTTCGAAAACATGAGAACCAAACGCTAAGAGCGTAAAATACGGCAGTTTGGTGGGGATCGCTCTTGGTTACAAAGATACTGCTAACAATTCTGGGAGACGCATAGTTTTCATGCACATGCATGCAATATACTGCGGCTTAAGTTATTTTTTTGCTTAAATAATTAACTTTATCATAATGTGTCTACGTCGCAAATGTCGACGAAACCCCCGTGCACGGGGTTTCTTTTACTACTTTACTCATAAAGCTATCGTTACTAAATGTTCCTTTTAGTTGCGTAGAATTATCTCTTGACCGGTTTCGCGACAGAATTGGACGAAAGGACGCTTCAGACGAACTCATTTCACAATTTTATCTAATTTGTACGACTGGATTTAATACCCAACTCAAATGATATACACATTAGTATACTTAATGCACTTACTCGAATAAACCCGATTAACCGACCGTCCTACACCCGGCGCTCTAAAACGTTGGTGACGCACGCTAGGCCTGCTGCTTGGATGGGAAACTGCGGCGGCTGTTTATTCAAATTTCAGAGATAGGAATGTTCGAATGTACCGTGGTACCGCGCTCGGCGTGTTATCGGCGATGTGGTATCGTGCACTTGCTTCTGATATCAACACGATTGGTTTTATCGCCTCTCGTTACGTCGACGTTTTACGATTTGAATTTAATCGTTTTATTGGCTAATTGAATATTGTTTTACATTTTTTCGACCAAATAAATATAGGCGGTTAATCTTCTAAAATTTTTGTATAGTTTTAAATATCTACCACTATTTATATTTATTTATTTATTTATTTAAGGTCATCAACAAAAATACAAGTACACTTGACATAATGGTAACATCTGACTATATAAAAGATAAAACGAATCTTTATATACTAACATTATAAATGTGATAGTGTGTTTGTTCGTTTGTCCTTCTGTCACGGAGCGACGGAGAGTCGTTATGGTATGGTTTTTGGTGTGGATATAGTTGGAAGGATGAACTGAAATTGTACAGAGACTGAAGTAAAATAAATGAACCGTTGTAATAAAATCTATTACAAAATGCTCACATCAATCATCATCATTATTGTACGTGGGACGTTTAGTTTTAAAATGAAATAATTTTCCAAGTTTCCACCGGCTGCTATGCGCCTTTCCTTTATTCGAAGCCATTTATATGCTCAGCGGAAACATAAATTACGTGAACTGGAGTAAGTATAATTATATCTTTTGTGTAAGTTTTAGAACTTCTCGAAATAACTTTATTTAATTATCGTCCATAGCGTTCAATACAGAATTTACATTACTAGATGTTCGCGGCTTCGCACTCGTGTGAGAAAAAGACAGCAATAAAAAGATTGTCAATTTCTTTCCATCACTGGTTGCTAGGCAACGCTTTGTTGTTAGATACATACTTGAATTTGGCTGAAATATACATTGTAATGGAGCTTTCCACAGAAATGAGATGTTTATTTATAGTAAATTGTAGCCTATAGTAATCGTCGTCTTCCCAATTATCTCCGAATCAAAAATCAAACCAAAGCGCGAAGAACAAACAAACAAACTTTCACATTTATAATATAAGTATAGATATACAAAACATGAGACTAGTAAGCCCCCTTGTTTCGCTTCGGGAAATCTATATGCCGCAAGTTGGTAAATTTGGCATAGATTTGAAAACTTGTATATAAGGATTTTTTAAACTCTAATATTTCTTTATTTATGAATCAATTTCAAATAAAACTAAATGGTATTCGAAATGACTACTATACATCAATGAAAATTGCAACCGATTCGGTTAAGCCTCTTCTGAATTCAAAGGAACATACCCATGGATAAACAGACATACATTCAAAATATTATATTTGTTACGTCTATTTTGTTAATAAATAATCATATTAAACTTAACAGTAGTTTTCCTCAAATATCTCTTGTAAACAGACATCGATCAGTTTAAAAATTGATTATATTATAAAATCAAAAACATTGATCTTATTACGGATAAATAATAACAGTTTAAAAATGTTTTTTAATACTAACACACTTTTCTTCACATCACACCCTGGTTACTATATATAGTATTCAACTCAAAGTAGGGATCAGGGCTTCCCTCACCAGTCATTCATGGGTTCTATCAGCTACAATTGCCAGGTAACAAAGTAAGAAAGTCCATGTTTGGGTGTTCCATTTTAATTCACGAACCCCACTGAGCCAAAAGCGAGAACGAGATGTTTCGAATCGTGCCAACTGCTGTCCGCTAATATCGGGGTGAGTGAACGGCTGGACGGCCCGGCGGGCGTGACGCTTATTTATAAGTTATCGAGCCAAGTGCAAGGCCGTCGCGGTGCTTTTGGCCTTTTTGCGAAAGGCTATACGCTGTCCTCGCAGTTTGTTTGACGATGTACGAGACAGGAGTATTCACCGTCTGATTTCATGTAGCGTTACAATGTGACAGTTATCCGAGTCATGAGCCGTAACGCTCCAAGCGAATACGCTCCACGCTGAAATGTCTTTCTCACGAAATACACCTCTGGCTCAAGATATATATTTTGGCTCAAGATTTTTAATAGTCAAATTAATTCAAATAATATCGCTAGAAGTTGTAGTGTAATTCCGTGTAGTATAAATAATAAATAAACGCTAACACACTCATACCCCCGCAGTAGGATATACCTGTGTCACGGGCGGCGTGGACAACACAAATAATACGTCACTGACATCCATGACCCGAGAACAAATATTTATCTGCCACATAAATATCTACTCCAGCCGGGAATCGAACCCCGGGACCCCTCGCTTCGCAGGAAGGGTATCAATTAGGCTACGGGGCCGTCTAAATTGAGGAACATAATTATGTTTATTCCACAAATGACATTTTCATTAAACCGAGGTAGCCTAAAAAGGCTTCCTAGAAATGGTCGCACATTACGTACATTCTATTGTGGTTTCAAGCGTAATTATTATATGCTTATAGGTTCGATTAGATTAAATGATTTTGAATTTGGACCAAATGTGCAGTAAATTATTGACTAGTTTCGGATTTCATCGTAGAACAACTTCCTAACATTGAATATTTATGTAATTATAATATAAGTTAGAGATTACATAATACGTATTACTTATAACTTCGGAACAATAACAATATTTTTACAACCCAATAGATTCGGATTGTTCTCACAATAGCAGTTAAGGTGCAAATTGGTAGATTCCATACTAATTGAAAACATTTAGTTGAGATCGCAAGTTGGCAGGTTTCCTCAAGATATTTTAGTCACCGTAATAAACCTTATGCAGCTTTGAAACTCAGTGTAAATTTAAATACTGCGGCGTAGGGTTCCTATTTATATTTTAATTACATCAAGGCAGTGTAAAATAGGCTTCGTTCAAATAGTTACATTACACATGTCTACTGGATTCTAAGCATTATTATTTTATGACCACTGCAATTTGCACTGCACTCTGAAAAACTCTAAACAGCTCTAAGAACAGAGCCGACAATACAAAGATATCGCAGTTACAAAGGAAAATATTCTGTAATAGGCAAGTGAGATGTAGACAGCCATTAGTAACAACTAATTATGCGACAGCGTACCATTAAAAACGTATGAGAAAATGTTATACTTGTGCTTTCACCGCGTATAATTCAGAAACGTCCTCAAGGCCAACTCTTGACAATAAAACTTGAGCCACGAATGGATTTAACATGTTGTGCTGCTGACTCTAAATTTTACTTTAGCCTATTTAGCACAATGCGCAGATGTAGATTGACTAGATACGACTGCTATTTATTTATTTTCATTTAATTATTTTTAATATTTCAAATACCGATTAGTTCAATCTCAAATACTGATTAGTAAGTGACTATCGCATGTTGACATTAGTGATGACATGAGCGATGCGTTTGCCAGCTAAAAATAAATTTAGTGGAACTTGTAATATTATATCTTACACTATGTATTAGGTATGGATAGCGTAAAATAAGAATTTAATTATATGTAGTTATATTATTTAAATGAATCAACTTGACAAAGCAATTATGAAAGTTAACTCAAATACAAGTATCTAACTCAAATACAATCAGTAATATTACAATCTTTACTTTCATAGGTATTTTAAAACTATCGTAGAATTTTTTGTATTATATAGGCAAAAAGAAAATTTTGACAGGATATCTTTAATTTCACTATAACTGGTTGTACCTGAACACATCCAGTCATATTCACACATCACGGAAAGAGCCAGATAATGTAAGTTGTAGGCTGTTTTACGTTAGAGGAAAAGTTTTGCTTACATATGGCGGAATGTACAAAATTAGGCCTTATGAATATATTCTTGAGGAACTATGAGCATTGTGCACAGCACAATAAAATGTTCTTGCTTGATATTCAGCCCTTATTAACGTTGGCTTAAAGTCGTCTGAATGGACGCCATTATGAATCTTTTTGTGCTTACATTACTGAGCTATTTTGGAGCTGAGTCGAGCTGAACTGGTTAGCTAACCAACATATCTCAGGTAACTGTTTGCTGCTCTAGAAACTGCGAGGCTTGTGTTTGTTTCTTATTTTTATATAACTTTTAGCGGTATCTTGTTTTGGGATAAAGAAACTGAAATTGAAGTAGTTTGGGGGTATAAGAGCGTATCATCATGTTGTGAGAGTTGATAGAAACTAACCCTTCTACTTGGTGGTAAACCTTAAAGTAAGAATTATTAATATTATCAACATTATCAATATTTTCAACAATGCCAATATTATCAATATTATCAATATCTTATTCTTCTTATATATATTTTATCTTTTCGTGAAGTTTACCTGGCTAGATATCATCCTCTTGCTGGAATAAGCTACCAATTGATTCGTGTTTCGATAGCAGAGTGAAGTAAAGTGACTATGACGTACTCGTAGCTATGGACATACCTATAACATCTTAACCGTAGCAATATCAAAGTAAGAGCATTTTTATTTATTAATAACATATACAATATGGAATGTTTTAAACTATACAAAAGAGAACTTTCAGAAATATTCTTGAAAGAGAGACTGCCGAGGGTTACTCGTCTTTTTTAGAATCAAATCAATCGGGTGTTTAGAAACGTTAATTATTTATATTTTATCTCTTAGTCAAGTAATTGAATCTATCGCCAGTTCGGAAAGTTCCTTAATTAGTGATGAGATGAAATAACGGAAAACTTCCTCACCAATACCTTGATAACCAAACCTTAGAACTTCAATTACTTCTCGAAGATGAGTTAGTCTTCCTTCTTCGCAAAAATGGTCTTCTGAGCAGAGTCTCTCCAGGTAAGAAAAAAAAATTCAAACCTTAATAGTAGCATGATTGTGATCAGTCAATAATGATCCGTCCTGGAGTTAATATGACATACATATAACTTAACGAAGTCAATACATAGATACATCAGATTATCACGTGTTAGTTTTATAGTCAAAGCACAGGTGTAAAGTACTTTACGCCATATTTGTGATGTCATTTATTCCCCACCGCCATGCTAAGTCACCGTTGGGAGTAAGCAAATAATACAAATCCCAGCTGTACCCTGGTGACTTTCAAAAGAACGTATCCTAAATCCTACTATTTCGTCCGTTATTAACACGAGTAGCGTTTGCTTAGACTAAACCCACTGGGGACCTACGTCATAGATTAGTTACCTACACCGTAACCCTTATGGGCAGGCTCGGTTCATTAGAACACATTATGAATACGACGTTTTTTTAAAACTATCTTCTTGCTACAAATTATCTTCGGGATTACTGAACGACTTATTGGTCAATTCAGACAATATTGTTTAGTTGCCTTTGACAAAGCTCAGGTTAAATAGGTTAATTCCACCAAGGTCATCTTTAACTCTGTCAAAGCATAGAGATACGGTATGGTTTAAGGTCACATATAAATTTTGCACGCTATCCATACATAACTGACCGATATTCAAAGCATCCTGCACTCGATTTCCAATGTAGCAGATATTTGAATGAAGAATTTGAATTTCTGTTCTCGGTTTGATTATGCATATTCTAGTCTTTGCGTATTGTCCAAGGCACTCTAAATAATTCAATCTTACTGTAGGACTGTGAGAGCGTTATTATTTGTTATCAACCTGTTATCGATTTCTAGAAAACAATATTTCTTACCTTCGCAGTAGACTTACGTATATAAGCCAGGCTTTGAGCTCTCAGGTTTCAGCATAGCCAGTATAATCACGTAAGACTGACATATATCTCGGGCCTTTTCAGCCCATGTTTAGAGGCATTGTTTCCGCAACACAATGAACCATTTGTTCGTGAGCATTGGACGTATAGATAAAATGATGGTCAGGCATTGTTTTAAGCTGCAGGGATTTTTGGATGAGTAAATTATTTTCACTCTTGAGTTTTTACTCTTTATGTTTGTTATTTTAAACAGATTTTACGATCTAACAATTAAAAATAAATGTTTCTTGTGCTGCAATAAAGTAACAAATATAATATCATGTAATAGTTTCAAAAACTAAAAACTAGTTTGTAATGGGTTGTCCGAAAACTTCGTGTCGATTTTTGAAGCGTGAGAGACCTGACTCACGTTTGTTCAAAACAAATGACATGTGTACACTGTACATATTCTAAAAAAGATAGACATATGAGGCAAAAGGTTGGTTACAATTCGTTAATTTCGTCAATATTTGAATGAGCTTCGTTTTAATTGTCCTAAAATATCGACACGAACTTTCTAGACAACCCAATGTAACATTACTTTGCCGTTCACCGTTTAGGAGTTCCCTTCCATGTTGCATACACATGAAACACATATGAAAATACATAGCAATTAGAAATAAAATAAAGTGAAATTTAAATCCCATAGGATAAACGAGGTAGATCTAATTTAGGTACTATCATAAATCTTACAAACAAACATATTAACAAAGTAACAAATATTGCAAGTTAAATGAGAGCTTTTAAAAATATTGATAGATTCATGGAATATATCACACGCATTTAAATTATAAATACCAGTTCATTGTTATAATTATAAATTGATTATTTCCAACAGACCTAATTAACATAAAATAAAAGGATTATTTTGTTTACTCACATTTCAATTTGGTCAAATGAAGTAAATTCATATAATTATTATTGTACACAATTTGGTGCTCGAAATTAATTTGTTGCGGAACACTTTGTACGTAATGAATATTGAATTAAGTAATTAAAATTAAGAACAATTTTATAACAATAACAACATTATTAATAATAACATTATTGAAAACAATAACAATGTTATTAATAATAACATTAACAACATATTAAAAATGGAATTTAGTATCAATAAAACCAAAAACTTTCTCGATTTTATAATAGTTTGTAAAGTCTTGTAATGTATACCATAATGCTGGACTGATTTTGAAGACAGATTCAAGCAGTGGTATGATTACTCCGTTTTATTCACGTAATGCAAATTATGGAACGGAATGCTGACTTGTGTAGTAAGAGGTCTCTTGAAGTTGTCTTGCTTTTCGATGTTAGGCTGTCGTCATGTTTATATGTTTGTTATTTTTATAAGGTTTTGCTTAATAACTATTTGATCACGATCCTACTACTGAACACACTTTACTATAACACTAATGTACACTTTATACAATTACATTAAGATTTCTTGTATCGTGGTTGTCATGTTCAAAGACATGAATACACACACAAAGATCGAGAACAAAAATATTTACTATTCCTACAAATGTCTTCGTCGCTGGCAATCGAATTAATGGTGGTCCGGTGTGATAATTATTCCATCATACATTGTATGAAGGGGAAAACAAAGAATTCATATCATTTCTTAAATAATATTTACGTACCTAATTCTAAACCGAACTTCTTGTTTCTTGTTCTAAACTAGTGAATAAATGTTGATATTCGGCTTCATCTTGAATAAACTTTCTCTAAATTCTAACTTTTTCTGAAATCTCAAAATCTATGGACTTTTCCCTTACTTACTGTTTAAATCTTTGGTCCATCAGTTTATAGGGCGATGTTTTATCTTTAAACGTTATACATTGGATGACAACGATTCCAGCAGATTCTTAAAAAGTCTGTAAATTTTATCAGTTATTAATGCGTTCATCGAATTTATCTTTCATCATTGCTAAGGCTTCTGAAATATTAATATCATTTAGCATTTTAATCATCATTTAACAATTTTATAATGATCAACACCATATATCTGAAATGACGGACTTTTTTCCTAAGAATTTCTCTAATAAGCAATCATGTGCTCCATACTAGATCAGGTCGTTCATCACAAGTCAGTTCCATAATACGTTTAGAATGGTCTTCCAAATTTCCTGATTCAAATCCAACCAAACCCTTTATTTAACATCTGCACGATAATATTTCACAGGAAAGTTTCGCCTACTCCCCTAAACCATATAATGACACCATGTTGCTGAATAACGGCTCATAAACGGAAATTGGAGCGTCGCTCGTACCTATCTGTTGTAAATTACGTCCGTGGTCCGGGGCACAACACATACGAGGTGTGTTTCATGGAATAATTTACAGGAATTCATTGCGGTGTTCAATCAAAATGTTTTATTTGAATTGATAGCTTTTTTATGTTAATAGCACGATTTTCATAGACGTCTGTAATATTGCAGGTGATGTCAATGCTTTATCGGTCAAGAAAGAACCAATGGCTTATTAAATATCTTTAGAATTGTGAAAATAAAGTATAGGCAGCCAAGTAAAAATTCTTACCATCAACAAAAGTAGATCTCTAGCAGGAAAACACCATAGCGCTGTTGATCAGCAAAGCATACTATTCGTGGCAGAGGAGATTCGCTTGACTTTTAATACAAATGGTGCATGGACAAAACATGCGTATAAAAAATTTGTAAAAGAAATTTTTTTTTGTATATAATTCTATTAAATTAGTTATATTTAACTTATTAACATTAACGTTTGATATCCTAGCGATTCGAACGTTGATTTCCTGAACATAGGGGCGTAAGTTCGAATCCTGCACGCACCTCTAAATTTCCTCTTAGTTATATGCGTATTACAAGTTAATTATCACTTGCTTCGGTGAAGGAAAACATCGTAAGGAAACCTGCACATCTGAGAGATCTCCATAATGTTCTCAGAGATGTATGTGAATTCTACCAATC
>DWPA01003199.1:0-14447 GCA_018251375.1 Calpodes ethlius
TATAGAATGATAATGAAATCATCTGTGTAGTTAATTCTTGTGCAGAGATCATGAAAGGTACAGTTTACGTACTCTGTGGCGCATTAAATCACAGATTAAATAGAAGTACTACATTAGATGATAGATCAATCGTATGTTAATTGTTAATATTCTGTGATCAATTCGTCCTATTCATCGATTGACAAATTCTTCAATCAAGTCAAAACTAATTATTGTTACGGCTATCTACGTTATTCACTATTGTTTTTATTATAAGTCTGTAAAGTCTAGTACTTGTAGAATTACAATCGATTTTTCCTTTACAATAAGTAAAATGAATATATCCATAGAAAAAAAGAGAACTGACTGTTCTGCTTTGCCCAAAGGCTGGCAGAGAGAGGAGATTCTAAGAAAAACTGGTCTCTCCGCAGGCAAGATCGATGTTTATTATTACAGGTAAGCTACATATTTGGCCGCGTTATATTTCTACAAATATCCCATATAACTTAATTAATTAATTAAAATTAAATATTTTTGTTACTACGACTTTTACAAAATACAAGTTCCTAAGCCATGTCACATTAGTGGTTTGTTTATAGTGAAAATAAATATTTGGATGGTGGTAGGCGATGTAATAAAAATGACAGTTTGTAAATATTCCAATAAATTATTTAATTACTCATATACCATATCCATCACTAAACTATGATATAATAGCTGAAACTAACCGTCACTCAGCCCCCTCAGCTGTTCGCTCTGCGGTATAATGAATTTTCTATAGCCCAACAGGTAAAAAGTTTCGCAGTAAGCCCGAGCTAGTTCGTTATCTCGGTGATAGTATGGACCTGTCGTGTTTTGACTATCAGCAGGGTCAAATAAACACAATGCTCCTGTGCAAGGCCAAGAAAGCTCGAGCGCAGTTTGACTACAGGTTCCCATATTAGTGTCATAACTTCTCTCACTTGTGTTGTGATCATTAGTGCAGTCCTGTGCTTTGTGTTTACATTCTGTATTTAATATGCTGAATAGAGCTTTATAGTAAGTGTGCCTTAGTTTTAGTTTTGATGTCAGATTTAATTCTGTTTGCACTATGATTATGTTTTATGTAAAGATGCAATGATGTTGCATTGTTTAAAGCATAGTCTATGTTGTGCCGCATTTACGAGGATAGATGGATCACTAGATACATGCACAGCTTTGGTTTGATATATATAACTACTTCTATATCAAGCTGTAGTCTTTGAGCCACACACAGCTTACTCACCCCACAATGCTTTTTATAGATTATCGAACTGCTGAAAGCTTTAAATATTGTTGAACAAGTCTTCCATATGCTCTTTATAAAAATCCCTGCAAATTTTCAACCCCTGGAACCAAAATATCCTTTTCTAAATTGACATAATTTATGTTTACATATTATTAATTAACCCTGTTTTGTTATATTAACTTTAAACAATCCAGTTTGATTCATAATCCTACTTCATTCTGTTATTAGATCATAAATTGCCTTCCAAATTGTTGATGACATTAATGTATTTATAAGTCATTGGTTTGTGTGTGTAATTCATATTATTTTCTAATAAGATTTAGAATATGAATATGTTTATTTAACAAAAGCCATCGACACATGCTATTTTCAAAACCTTCATTTGATTTTTAAAGTCAATACATGTACAATACTTTTCTTTGCAACCACTCATTTTTATATTTGTCTCATTATCATATTATAGCATGAATCAAGGCATGAAATTTGTGTTTGTTTTTTGTTGTTTTTTTGGGAGGTAAGTAATATCAATTTATTTTATATACTATCAAAAGATAGCAGATGATTTTCAGTCTATATGTATAAAAATGGAAATGTTTTGTGTAAATTTGTAAAAAAATATGGACTAGAGACTAAGTTTCTTCTAAATTATTTCATTTCCAATCCTTGTTACTTAATTAGAATGCTAGTATGTTTGTTTGGAACAGATCTTACAAGCTGAGCAAGAACAACTTGATCAACCCTATTAATTGAATATTTTACATATTGCTTATTTTTCAATGACAATGCATTTTTATCCTAAGCATGACCTGATGACACACTCAGAGTTTGCTTCAGACAAAGAAATTGTTCAATACTGTGCAGCATAGATTCTAAAATTTTTGCACTATAAGTGTTTATTTTTTTTTTATGTTCTCAGCATTTATTGTCTGTGTATAAATTATGTTCACATTTATTGATTGATTGATCCAGTCATGAACACTATGATATTATTTTGTAGCTATTAATAAGATACAGGCTCTCTCCATGTATTGGTACAATGAGACCTTCAAAAGTCTGAAGAGTGTGTTCAAACATTATATTATATAATGACATATGATAAACATTATATTATATATGAATATATTATCCATTTTTATACATATAAGTTACAATTGTAAGTCTACATATAAATCCATAGTTTAAATGTACATTTATGGTGAATGCCATATATTTTATATTACTTTATAATTAAATTAATTTAGTATAATTTCTTGAATAATGAGTTATATTTGTTAGCAAATATATATAAAGTCATAGTAGTGCATTGAGCATACCATACAGCATGACCAAGAACCACTCTAAAACTGTATAATTCTTTGATACAGAGGAATTCGCTCGGATGCATCCCTGGTTCCGCCTATCCGTCAAACTGCTTCCATTTTTAAGCAGCCTGTTACAGTCTATAAAACTCAGGAAAGCAAAGTTAAAACTGACTTAAAAACAGGCACACAAGAAAAACCAAAACAGTTATTTTGGGAAAAGCGTCTTGAGGTAAGTTAAAATATTGGATTAATATTATAATCATATACAGGTTATTTGTTCATACATCTGCCGATAACCTAAATTATATTAGATACAATAATATAAACTAAGAAAATCTTCAGTCTTTTGTATCTCAAACAATAATTAACTAACTAACATACAGTCAGTATGAATACAAAAATGACATGTTATTACCACTTTCATTGGTGTAATTTTTCCAAGTGTTTACCCTTGGAGAATGCTTAAAGCATTACTATGTCTACACATTTTATGTGCTCTTAATGTTTTAAATTATTTACCAGTCACTAAATTTACTTTGCTTAATGTATATTGTTGCTGTAAAATGTCTGGTAAAGTGCAAAGATATATGTCATTTAACAATTACAGGGACTAACTGCATGTGATGCCAACGGTGTGATTGGTACAACTTCATTACCAAAATACATCAAACCATTAGGACCATTCAATTCTGATGCAACAACTATACAGTCGCTGGCTACAGCTCTTCATGTTTCATCTCAACCAATAACAGGTTAGTCAATTGCGTCCTTAAAATTTATTATTGAAATTTAGATAAAATTTATTTCACTCTGGATTGCGAGTGTTCGGAGTACATAGTCTTTGGTAGGTTTTCACAATTCAACGATGTATATACATATGGGGGTGTGGATTTCGTTTCAGTACTTTTACGTCTTCCTTGTACCACATTCATTCTAGTTCAGAGATCTTTACCCAACTCTTGAATTGTTTGCTAGATTTAATGATCACCCACTAATAAATTTAAACAAAACAAAGAAAATATGATTTTACGTTTCGAGTTTAATACAGTTATACTAACGATTATTCGAAGTGTATTTATGAGGTTTGATTCAGTCCATAGCGCCCCCAGGGCAGGGAATCCTAGTGTAAGACTGTGTGTGTAGTGTTATTTATTTATATTTTTCAGGTCAGGCAGTATCGAAACAGATAATTCTTGAGAATCCCGGAGTGTTCTTGAACCCCGAGCAGCCACTAATAGCAGCAGTGACAATAACGAAGGAGGATGTGAGGCGACAGGAGGAACGCGTGAACCGCGCCCGTGTTCGTCTACAAAAGGCATTGGCAGCTGCATAGGGCTGCGCCGGCGACGGGGATTCCTCTGAGCAGGGCCCCGTCGCCGAGCTGCCCGAGGAAGGCCCCGTCGATCTCATTCTGCCAGGTCCTTCCGACGCCAATGTGCCGTCACCTAAGCCGTTGCAACTTGACATCGACAGCGTCGAGTCAACTTCCAGGCAATAAATGTTGATACATATATATTTTGGATGCATAATTCAAAGACTCGACATTGTAAAATGATGGGATTGTCAAAAACCATATAAAATGGTGATTTTCGGATCTTTTAATAATGTAAATATATTATTATTAGGAATTAGGGATTTCAAAAAAAAGTCTGAACTGATAAAAACCACAGCGAAATGTAATTCAGTTTTGACAAACAAAAGGGGAGTGTTGCAAAAACCTCAACTGTTATTAATACCGTACAACCCGGACAGAGAATTGAGCTTGCACACTTAATGGATGAAGCCCCTTACATTTTGGGATATAATTCGGATATTAAACAGTCGTTATGTTCTTTTCAGACATTTGTAGATCACATGTGTGTTTTATAGAGCACAAAAGTAAAAAAAAACGATGTTGTAGTTTTCTAGGGAACTTGATACAGAAAGTGGACAAGGCAGTCGGTCGGAGTGCTTGAAAACAATATTTTATGGCACTCTATAAAAACAATTACAAAAATCGGCCGCATCGCTTCTAATTCTAGCGCTCTCTGCTCTGTGTAACAGAATATGCTCAGCGAACAGAGCACGCTTACAAGCCGAGTTCTCGGACCCTGGCAAACCTGCTCGGTCCGCTTAGATATCAAGGCCCTTATACACCCACGTTAGGTAAAACTTGTATCTAATTTGATATACCCATGATTTACCTAGGTTCAGGACCAAGCGTGTAGAAGGGACATCAAATTTATTTTTATTTTGTCTCGGGCAGAAGATTGCTTTTTTTTTCATTCAGGAAGAGTGCATGCATATAATAAATTAGGCTCAGACGAGAAGATATATAAATTCTATACATTGCCTCCTTCACACTGTACGCCTGTATTATCAATAATTTGTAATATCCATAAAAGGTAGACAGGTACAATTTGGTATAAGACTTTTTTATAATTAGATAAGTACTATTCGCATTTATCATATATTTTGTAATTTTAAAAATTGCACAAGACGAGAATCTTTTATTGAGTGGACTAGATACCTGTTTCCTGCAGTCCTACTTGTAGAATAATGAGAGGCCAGACTTGTTCGAAGTCCTACTGCGAAGTAAAATTTTTAAATGATAATTTTTATATTCTCTTATGTCCGAACGACAATCAATCACACGCCAGATTTGTTTTAATATATTTTTTTATTAAAAAAAATTGTACATTCCTAAAATCCCTACCAAAAATTCCTTACTGGTGGGAATTTAAAGCATAATTTCCTGAAGTCCATTTTTTGGGAAATATATACGATTGATTTAGAATGATAACAATAAAGGGTTGACGTAAGTAACAGCTGATCAATTACAACTATGGAACCGTACAGTGCACGAAACTTTTGAGAGAATTTATTCACTTTTCTTTTTTTGAGTTTTCATGAACTTAACCACTGCGCTTTGTTTATTTAGCTGGAGATAAATCTGTCAGTCCAGTGGCGACTTATTGGTTATGACGTAACAGAGAATCAAAGTTTATTGTACTTTGGACATAAGGGAACATAAATATTTATTATATTAATTATATGCAGCAGGAGGACAAATTGGCAGGGAAGCAAGGAAACAGGTGATCTGACTGTAGTTTAATTTTAAATAATTTAAAATATGAACTTATATTTGTATTGAACAATTTACTACTTATTGTATTTTTTATCGCAGACATGTATTTTTTTAGACATTTAAGTAGAAATAAAACAATAGTAAAGAATCGAATGTCTTTTAATATTATTATGAATTTGAATTTTAATAGAGCTCGTTAAAAGCGTTAGCTGTGCTGTGTAATCCTAGGTTGATACTTAATTACAACAGGATCACAACCATAAAATCTTTGGCTTAAACAAATATGTACATTTACAACATTCATTTGACATGCCTTCGTTGTACACAAGCTTATGTGGTGATCTTATTTTTAATTTTACGATCCAGAATAGAAATAACAATAAAACGACGTAGCTCACTCATGCAATTAGATTACCTCGGATTGACAGAGGGTTAAAAATAAATACAATCAACATTTTACAACAGAATACAGTACTGAAAAATATGATGCTAGAAGTCCAAAACTTTTTAAACAACTGGAATGGACGGTCCTTATACAATCAATTATGCCAATGTGAAAAATATACAAAACTAATTCAAAACTACCTACAATATCAAATGCTAATCAATATCAAATGCTTTCTTGTTATGGGCATTGTCAGAATACAAACATTGTATTATTACTTAGACAATAAATATCTCTTCGTTTCTAGTGGCTTTCTAGTCATGCCTACTTAACCATCTAAATGTCAACACTTCGACCTTCAAGAATTACTTGCCTTAAAACCGTGAGACGAGCTACGCTCTTTTTAATCACCTATGATTATATATTTTCGGTCCTTCGAGCACATTACAGAGTAACAGAAGTTTAACATGTCCATATGGAACACACACACACATATAATTCTTCACAACTCACTAATTTCAGGCGTATTATTATTACCTACCTCATTTTATGGATTTAGGCATCACTTTTTGTGGATATTCATTTATTGCAATATTTGCACCAATAATTAGTGTTTTGTGCCAAGTGGTATTATTTTTTACGTTAATTTCATTACTTTATAGTAATGTTAGAATAGGTTTGTGAAGAGCATCACCACAATAGATGCTATATAAACTATGCCGAGCAAAAGTACAAGAAAAATTATGTACCTAAAGAGTTAAACTTCTGTTACTTTGCATTTTGTACTTCAAGTCATTATCTATCATTTCAATCGCAATACGTACTTATCAGGTAAGTGTTATGGAAAATAGCACTTCATAGCACAAAACTTTAGAACAACATGAGAACACTAGCAAAACATTAACTTAATAAATACTTATTCTATAAATGCACAAGCTAACGGACACATGATCCCATTCAACCCTAAGGCCACATTGAAAAATCTTATACTTATTTAACTACTGTCAACACTTAATACTATTTTAGTATTATCTAAAAAAGAGAAAATACTGATGAGTACTTTTTATTATAAGAAGTTTAAAATTTTAAGATACTGGAATTCATTAGGTGAATAATGGTGAAAGCTTTAAGTATTGCAGTAATTGACTTATATATATTCTATTATAGTTGACTAAAAGCTGTCTAACAGTTATCTGTAATTCATAATCGTAAGTATTAACAAATTAGTTACTTATTGAACTAGTAAAGACAAAAATGTCTTGGATTAACAATAAAAAAAAAAAAACAATCTATCCCCAAATGCATGTTTCCGAAATTTTGTATCTATTCTTTAGATCAACAATAAAAATTAATTTTAAATGTATATTTTATTTAACAATAATATAATTATATACTAACAAAGAAATTACCCATTATATCATGAATACCAGAGATAATATTAAATTTCTTTAAAAATTCATATTTGATAAACTAGCAAATAGAGTTCAAGGGGCAATTTTGTTATGTTTTATAATTCAGTTTTTCAGTTAATACTTATGTAGGTATAAACTATAAACATAATAATAAAATGTATCATTATCATTTTTTTATTGTTAATACTAATTCGGGGACTGATGTGAAGGTTTAAGAAAGAAACAATTAGAAAAGCTGTATGATGATGGTAAATGGTTACCATTGCCCATGAACATCAGCATCTTCCAGCTGGAACACAAGTTGTTTAGCAGGTGATTTGAGTATGAGAGTAGTCATTAGCCATGCAAGCTTTATAGAAAGATGATAATACAAGAATATTGATTAATTAATAATAATATCATTTATTTCATGGAACCCTATCACTAAGCCAGGAGGGTAGCTTCTGTAGCCTTTTATATATTTACCCTAGTCTGCTGGCATGGTATTGGGATCAGTATTTCAAGTACCCTCAATACGGCAAAACGCTAACATTTGATGATGGTATGACATAAAATGGACACATTTTTAACCATAAAGGCAACATGTTTCATTAAATTACAAACACTTATTCAACAATGTATACTAATAATCTCCCATACATGATATTTTACTTTAAAAGTCACCATTAAAAGCCTAATGGCCCATAAATACAGTGATAATAGTTTTAACCTATTTGTGTCATATCCAAAGCTTTGGGTTACTTTATAAATGACTTAAATATTTTAGATGATGGTCAAAACTCCACATTATTTTAAAAATGTAACTACAAATTACAATGCAACAAGATAAATGATATGTTAAATGAGCAATGTTAAAAACAATTCCTTAACATCATGACTAGATAAAACCATAATATATGGGAATGATATATCAATTTGATATGTATTGATTATGATTACCATACCCATGCAATTTAATCAAGTCCATGGATAAAAGTTTGAAAATAAAATTGTTCCTATAACAAAGTATCCAATAAAATAGCACTGTATCAGACGTGATATAAAATCTGGCATCCTTCTGGAAATTATAAATGTTTTCCATCTACTGTACATGTTATCGACTCCTTCTAAATTAGCTATTGACAAATGATGCGATGGTATTCTCTTCCCGATGCCAATACGGCGAAAGTGTTCATTGATTGTGTTTTGGTCTGATGTTGGTGTAGGGCCAACATTCATTTTACTAGAACATATCCAATACAAAACAGGGCTGGCAGAAGCTAGTAACCTAGTCGACACTTGTATATGTACAAATATTATACAAAATATCGTCAAAAACATTACATGCACAACATATACAAATAAAGTTGGATCATTGGCCCCAAAACCTTTAGAATATTGCTTTGGCCTATTTGGTACCTTATGGAGATACCCAAAATTCAATATATTGTCTCGTAATCCAAGCCTGAGACACAATCTAAAATTATTTTTAATGTAAGACATACAATTGTATGTTATAATAAATATTACAGGGAACGCTAGCATGAAGTTTGGAATTTGTTTCACTTTGTAATAACTGAAAAAACCAACATTCCAGTAATGACTTTGAACATAGGAATATGACAATGGCAATGAACTGTTACACCATGGACTTTCAGCACTTCCCGGTAAAACATATTCAGTGTTTGATAAAAATTCTGGCAAGTTATGCTGAGCTGGTAAACAAAACTTAAAATAGTTATAAATTTGAATAAGCAAAAATGGAATGAGAGCTACTATCACAGTCAGACATAATGCCACACTCGTAATGCACAAAGGCAGAACTAGAACTGGAAGTATTAATTTATGCTTTAAGGTTTTATATTTAAACACAATTTCTGGTAATGTTCTTTCCATGACATTCTTGAAACTAGTATAAAATATAAAACCTAAATTAACAACTCCATTTGACCTAGTTATTATTGAGAAACCTGCTGTTAGACCACTCAGTATATCAATACTGGCAAACCTTAATGTTTCATTTTCCGTACATTTAAACATGGTATAAAATGAAGTGAAAGCAAACAATGTTTCCGAGTATGGAGCAGAAAAAAATATGCTGGCTGGGTTGACACAATACAGTATTACAGACTTATATGCCTTGCACTCACTGCGCAGGACTCTCAGGCTTAACTTATGTAACACATCAGCAGATTTGATAAACAACACTAAATTTACAATGGTTGCCGATATCAGCAAAGTACTATGAAAATTTACATATGAACCTACAATGCTGCTGAGCAAATATGCAAAATATCTTACAATTAATGGAAAAAGTGGTAAGAATGCTAGACAATTTTCATAAGTATATCCATACTGAGCAATGTGTAAGAAATATTGAGAATCCCATCTCTTCATACCTCCCAATACTTTGTCTATGATCATATCAGCTTTCGTCCTGCGAAGTGTAGGATCTTCGGGGCTAATAAATACCTTTGCGTCATGGTCTGGTATAACGAAGTTAGATACCGCTTGTAAAAATATCAAAGCAATTCTTGTACTAAATGCAAACCATAACAGTTTTTGTCTTGGTGAGTACATTTTATTGACTGTAAACAAAAATAAATACTTTAATATTATAAAATTTGCATAAGCAGACTATGTAATAAAAATGATAGCACCGTTCAATAAACACCTTATAATGTATTAAATTCTAGTGTTAGTTATAGTATGGTTATCATCATCAGAATTTAATAACCAAAAACATGTTTACTTTGGATTTATGGAGATCACAAATTCCACCAAATTTTGGCTATGCAAGCGCTGAAACTGAAAATGCTTTTGTAATTATATTGTAAACAATATTTTTTAGATTTAATTTAGCGGCACTGACATAATTATGACAATGTCAACTGTCATATGACAAGAATGCCAGATGTATGAAAGTGAAGTTTTATAGCCTCAGATACCATTAGATTAAACTCGATAATGCACTAAACGAATTGATATATAAAGTATATTCCAATAGAACCATAATTTTAACGCGGAACGGTAGTTTCAGGAAAAGTAGTTCGCAACAATATATTTGTTTGTTTTAAAGTAATTTAATTTAAACTTCATAAAAATATATTTTGATGTCAGTGTTCAAGGCACCGCTACATCTGATAGGAGTATTGTTTTTGAGACTGTTATCATCGTAACGTGAGTTATTTAATTAACATTTTAATTTGTGTCTTCAAAAAATATGTTATTAGCGCATGTATATGTTGAAGGATAAAATTGTACCTACTTTAAAAATAAGTGTCAATTCCCTGTGGGTGGGTCCTACCCTTCAAATAACTTTTAGGCCATTTAAATAATACTTTCTTGTACACTGAGGTTCTATAAGAAATTTATAAATTAGAATTTAATTTTTGAAATATAAAAATCGATACATTCGAAAATTACCTAATACCTAAGCGTTCTATAAAGTCTAGCACAACAGCTTGATTTATGTTGCGTTCCGGCCCCTCCAACCGGAATCGCGGTCATATTACGTGGTGAATGGTCTTCGGACGGATGCCACAAGGCGGTGTTTAGTGGGTAGGCGCCACTCTGGCGAGTCCCACATAACCCACACGGACGGCCGTGTGGGTATGCGTAATACGAGAGTATTACATTATGAGCATTCACCTCCGTAGGGGGTAGTTATAGCTTGGGCGCTAAAAAAAAAAAACCTAGCGTCGTTGGTACATACATTCAACGACATTGCTGGAACTGGACCGCTTACCGTCAAACTTGCCATAAATGTATGCAGATAATATTATTTCGACTGTTTACTAAACAGTCCGTGAATAATATTATGAAACTTTTTTTTAATTTATTATTTCAACTCTCAGTTATTTCTGGAAATATTAATAACATTAAAATATAGAAGTGTAATTCATATTAATGATTTTAATATTTATACTACTGACGATTCATAGATGTATATCCTCATAATAAATAATTCGTGGTCATATTATTAAATATCTTTAAAACAAGCTTAAACTGTAGCTATTTTTAAAATTATATTAATTCTATTAGATAATATATATTCTTTTTTATAGCCGAATTTCGTTTTTTATTCGAAAACATAACGATTTATTTTTAATTAAATGCATACATAATGCAATGTCATTTTATTTTTCTGAGACAAATAATACTATCTTAGGGAGTAGATTTCGGGTATTAAAATTAAAGTTATATTACAACTGTTCATATTTTATTAAATAAATTAAATACTTCACCCCGTATCAATATCTTTCTTATGTTATGTTAGACTTTTTCTAATTTCTAAAGGAACTTTAGGAACTATTTACTCTAGGTCCACCATCTTAATAATATTTACTACAACAAATATTTTCTAACAATGTTAAATAACGTTCATTGACAATGTCGATTTGCGTATTGATGTCTACTTAAAATTATAGTTACACATTATTACACAAGTGGATAATATTAAGCCCAATAAGATTCGATAAAGTATTTTTGACATTTCCTAGTTAAATTCGCCCACACTTCACACAAGTAGCTGTTAATCCAAAGAGCATGAAGTATTTATTTCTAGTATTTACTTCATTCATGAATAGGCTCATTTATAAAATATTTCTGAGTGAGCAATTATTGTGATAATACTGCTGTGCTTTTTGTTTCATCATTTGCCGTAATATTTCTCAAATTTTCTCTAACACTCATCGACAATTCTTTTACACTTATTAAATCATCGGCAGAGCGGGGGAAAGTGGTATAATGTGGCCATCTTTGGATTTCTCCATAGAGGGCTTCTCCCGGACACTCGGTAGCGCGCACCTGGCGATGTCCAATCAACTTGTAATCACGTCTGAGGTAACCGAGTTCTACGCCTACGTCGATCAGTTTTTGAGTTGTCTGGAGTTGTTCAATCGGTGGAATCTTATCTGAAAAATAACAGTTGATTCCTTCAAACACAAACTATATAAACATCTCCTTAAAATATAGAATGAGTATAAATGAAATTCACCTTCACCTTAAAATTTTATTCTTATAGTTTATTATTTATTGTATATATTATTTTATTTTATTACTAACACGTTGGTTCCTTCCGTTAACATCTTAATATTTTTAATATTAATGTTCCTCATTCAGCCGAGCAATACCTCATCGCCGTTGGTTAGTTGGAACAAAATGTTGTGTTAGCGTTAAGCCCGTCGATTGTACCTATGTAGTGCAATAAAGTAAACGCTAAACGCTAACACACTCATACCCCCACAGTATGATTCCATGTGTCACGGGTGGCATTGACAACACAAACAACATCTGCACCAGCCAGGAATCGAACCCAGCCCCCCTTTCTTCGCAGGCAACGTCACTGCCAACTAGGCTAACGTCAGTGTTTTTTCATTTTATTTACTTTAGAGTTAAGGAATAGGTGGAGTAAAATATATAAAATAACAAATGGAGAACATAGAGTATTGATGAGGTTAATAGAAATTGTTTATAATGTGTGCCGGAGGAGACAACTTTTATTTTCCTAAAACGCATTTACATCATACTTTGGTGAACCATAACATTTATATCAGTTGATTTATTAATAGTGTTTTCTAATAAATAAATAATAAATAAATAATTTTTTTGGACAACATATTCATTGAGTAATATTACTTTTCCCACAATAACTTTTAATAGGTGTCTAGTACTGTGGAGGGTCAACAAACAACATAATTTAAACAAACCAATGAAAACGTAATAGAATATTGAATTACCTATTCATTGGGTCGATTGAATTATGTTGAACTTTAGATACGACAATCGACATGTGGAAAACGTCGAGGAATATATGTCGTATTGCGAAATATTAACTACATATAAAGATTAAATACAACAGGATTCTGAGTAAGTATGGAGGCATTTTTAGAAATTTAAGTAAGTTCGCACTTACGACTCCAATCTCCAATGAGGCAGATACCAAGGCTCACAGCATTAAAATGTAGCGAGTGTGCCCCTAACGTTGTCCATCCACGACCTTCGTAGGCCTTCGCGTTGCTGCCGACGGCGAAACTGTTAACAAAAAACATATATTTGTAAATACAAATGGTGTACGTCTATTTTAACACCGAGGGGGGGGGGGGTTAAAATAATCCATTTTTAGTGGGTGATTACGTAAGTAAAAGGAAACTACAGCCAACATTTTATTTTCAGGACAAACGGTTGATATATTAAGATAACTGTTGTTGATATGAAGCACATAATTTTGTAATTTCCGTTAAAGGATTGTTTTGTAATTGCTTAAGGATTACGGGTCAGATTCCCGAAGGGGGTTTAACATATATATTTTTTATACATATATGTTCCTTTCAATATATATATATATCATGTATATAACATTATATATTATACTACCTAATAATAATAAGAAAATAAACAGTCAGAAACTCATTGGATTTTGTCTCCGAGTCGCGGGAGGTATGGACATACAACCATAAACAAACATCTTTTTACCTAAATGTCTAATACGGCTGGGTACGAACTCGGGACTCCCCCCCTCAAAGACCAAACAGGTATTTTCATGCTTATTACAACTTGAGGTCGAGGCTGTACTGTAACGGCTGAACTTTCAACTTACTTGTAGCCGATATCCGACCATTTGCGATCGTCCATATGATAGTTCTGCATTGAGCGCATCGCTTGGGCACACTCATGGTCGTCGTAACACGCGGCGGGGATGTATGAGTGGTGAATGACCACGAAGGGAATCGGGGTGTCAAGTTTCGCCGTATCCTTGGGCCGCCGCGCGTTCCACTGCGCTCGAGTCACGAATGGGAAGTCGTAGGGCGTCAAATTACTTTCTAATCCTTTTCCTGAAATATTCGAAAATTATCAAATATGTATGTTAATGAATGATATGTATATAACGTTATGTTATAATTATATTATATCAATTCAATAAATTTCCGCAAATGTTAAAGTTAGTGTTAAAGGTTGTGCCCAATTGTTCCTTAATTATTTTTTTTTTTTTTTAAATACAATAAGTCAGTGCTTGACTACTATCCCACCTGATGGTAAGTGGCGATGTAGTCTA
>DWPA01003200.1:0-14446 GCA_018251375.1 Calpodes ethlius
AACTGACAGAAGGGAAAGAGGGGGGGGGCACGTGACTGACTAAAAATAACGCTATAAAGCTTAATATTTCGCAAATGGATTTCGAAATCAAAAAATGATTTTCACAAACTCATAGGTATTATATTTGAAAGACCTATCCAATAACACTCCATACTACGAAGTTGACGAGAAAATACAATTAATATTTATAGAGGGCGTGACCTGTATTTTTAAAGATTTTATTTAAACACTTTGTCATTACGATTAATATAAATTGCGTATCAGGCCATGCTCGACGTACGACGTTTATATATATACATATATATCGCAAAATTACAACTTTCTAGTACTAAGGGTTTCTATACTTTACTGCTGGCAGACGAATGAATATCTAAAATAATATTCTATGGGCTCATAACCACGGAACCTTACGTCAGGCGTGGCCCGATTCGCAATTGGCCTTTTTTCAAGATGTGAGATTAAGACCAAATCAGTTTTGTGGTACAAAGGATCTCCACGATTTTATGTGGACGGACGGACATGACAAACCAGTAAGAATTTTGACTACGTAACGATAAAAACCGTGAAAATTCTAGGAGCTGTAGTCGCATAAATTTTTTAGGAACCATGAAGTTTCGTAATGTATTAAATCATTGCACGTTGCCAGAGGTAATTAAATGATGTTTGAATGGTTCGTTTGACGCAGAACGCGATTATGAGATGGTGCAATGAACCGGTGATGGGTCATAGATTCTCGTGGCCGGCACTTGCGGCATAGCGGCACGTTTTCTATCAGCTTAAATATGCTTACATCTATGTAATTACTCTTTTTAAAAACATTCGCAACATTTTCAGTCAGAATATATCGTAAAATACTATACGTATACGTAAAATACTATACTAATACGTATAAATCGAGCTATGGTTTATGTAGGTTACTTTTTTTGGAATAAATAAATTCAATTTACTATTTTATTTCATATAGTCTGTAGCATTCATTTATATAGAGTCTATAGCAAGCCAAAAATTATTAAAATATCGTACTCGATTTATGGCTTAACAAATAAGTTATCTGTCACTTTTTAATCTACGGGCTACACGCATGTATTTTCACTTGTTGCTTCTCTGCACTGCCTTTGAATATTTTTGTGTTAAAAAAAAATTTGCTTTAAATTAATATTATAACAACTTTTTAATCCAAAGTTCCTATGAACTCCAAAATTTTATATCTACCTATTGATCTATTTTGGTATACTTAATTGCTACTTATGTGTTTCCATGGCAACTTTAAAGTTTGAAGGAAATGTGAGTCATAGCGAAGCATCGCTGGTAGAGAATACCTACTAATTGGAACAAAGATGTTGAAGGTAACTGTAACATGATATAAATATATATTTAGTTATGGAGTAATGGTAAGATTTCAAGTTCATTAAATGCAAATTAATTTTAAATGTTATAAATTAATAATATCTACATTTTAACACGTGACCTCGAACGTTATACGAAGCGCATGGCGTCATTATTCTTAATTCAAAAACAAGTTCAATAGACCGCGAATATTCTGTATCGGTTAATGACGTCACGTGACGTTGTTTATGCAGTTCAATGAATGAACATATCGGCTAGTTTTCTTGATAATTAGACATAAATGCTAGTATGATTTTTACTTATTAGTAGCTGCCTAGACTAGATAATTATGTTAATTAAATTATTTGTTTCATTATGAGATCTGAAGCCCTAATTCTGAGAGGATGGATGTCGGAAATGAATGATGATAGGCTGGCTATAATAAAGCATCCATCAATTTACGATTTGGAAATAGACAGAGAACGTTATCTTGTATCTCACTCCTGCAAATGACTTAATTTGGACTTCGATTGAGCGTAGAGTTTATTCTAAAAATAAAATGATGAGACAAACAAAATTCTTGGGACATTACTAATTTAAATGTTCAAAAATAGAACGAGTAATTAAAGTTATGGAGTAGGCTTGTTTGGATAATATAGTTGATTGGGTCTTTTCCACTGTGAAACAAAATTGAAATATTTAATAAATAATAAACCGCTTAAATCTTATTTTTTTTTTCTGGATATCTTGTTTTTGGGTTGGCATAAAGATAGATAGTCAAAAAAGTTTTAAATGTATGAATTCAAAACTCCAGTGTTTGAACTGACATTTGTTTTAGAAAATATTCCGTGAGGATCATTTTAAATTCGAGAGTATCTACTCCATATAATAATAAGAAATATAAAAGATAGGCTATACCTGTCAACTTATACTTAATTTTTTTTAAAAAAAGGTACAAATGGCGAGCTAAATGCTCAAAGCATTCTCTACCAGCTAATCATTGGACTAAAGTGAAATGCACGAAAGGTAGTGCCAGGGACAACACACATCTAAACCAAAAACAGAATAGAATAGAAACTCATTCAAATTTCTGCCTCGCAATCAAACCCAGGAATATTTGAATGGAGGTCTGGTATGGTAACCATCGCATTTCACGGATCTCCTATTTCCTTTTAAAGGTGTATTACGTTGATGAAGCCTTCAGTGTTAGGTACTGAAAGCCTAGAGTGTCGATGACCACTTTCCATTCCGTATTTCGTCTTTCCTTTTGTCAATTAGTAACATAAACAAAAAGCGCGGGACGTCAAACTATTGCGAAATATTACCAGAGAGTTGGTATTGTCGAAGTTGAACAGACAGATATGAAAGTCTGATATGGTAACAATGCGTGGTATAAAATTGATTAATTTAACATCACGTAGGAGGAGATTTATGTCTTACTTACATTATAATACGGCCGTTTCTGAAATGATGGACAATAAAAAGACTACCTACTAGATACATTCTAGATTTTGGAAATTTATTTTTATTATGAGTTGGGTAGGTGTGCTGAAAATACTATGTTAAGAAAGGAGGTGTACATATTTTACTAAAGTACTGCGTTTACCTTCCTGGATTTCATCGCTTCTTAGTAGCCATTGTGAGGACAGTGTTGAAAGTTATATACATATATATACGTAGGTATGTGTATGTCTTCATCACTGTGTATAACCGGCAACCAGACAGTTCAATTTATAATGGTCACTTTGGATCTCCAAAGTAGTTTAAACCTTATGGTTTACACACCACATCCACATCCATTCCATACCTACGCCATATCCAAAGATATTCATACCATATGTTAAGTATATACCACATTTTATTTCATGTAGAATGTGTCAATAGTTATCTTCAGATTAATCCGTAATTTGGCGTTTCTTTTTTCAAACTATTTTATTAAATCCTTAGTGAGAAAAAAATTGTAAATTTTTGTCCAATCCAGAGAGATACTAAGAACTCTGGCACATAAAAATGTTTATTAACAACTTTGTTTTATAACAGAGAAGCTAATTATAGCAGTGATTTTATTTTAAATAAATTTAAACTAAATATTACGAAGTCAAGTATTTAGTGCAATATTGAAAACTGAATAACGTTAGATTGGTATATAAAATTTCTTACATTTTTACAAAACAGTATTTACATAAATTTTAATCGTACTGTTTTCCTATTTCTTAAGTCATACGTAATCAGAATTTCAGATGACTAATACACAGAAATATGCCCCATTTCGAAAATTTCTATTGTTCCCGCATCTGTTTGGGAAGATTGCTTAAATTAGCGCTATAAAACTGGCGGTACAGTCATTAGTCCCAGTTCTATTAACGACTATTTGTAACTGTAGCTTAAATTTTATGACCCAAGACCTAATTTCTAGTTGGGAACTAGGCTCTTTGCGAAGTGAACTCCTTTTCTTATGAGTGGACTTCGCGTCATAATCCGTTATGCCGGGAAAGTATATTTTTGTATCTTTGGCTATAAATTTTATTCATTAATGGCAAACTACAGCACGTGTCTCTTATTAAGATTCAGGAGGCCTAATGCATAATAATCCACAGTACTCTAGTGCAATAAAGGAGTTAGTGGCAAAATTAAGTGCTGGAAGTTTCTATGCCCGAAGGTCTCCGACACACCATAACTACAACTAACGAAATTTAACTTTCTGTATTTCTTCTCTGTCTAACTTCTGTGTTCTGCGTGTTCTAATTTTACCATTATGAAATCACAGACTCCTACTCATCTGCATTAATTATACTTTAAAAGGATTTTCCCATCATGTGTGTAATATATAGATATAAAGTTACTGCCTACTATATAATAGGATTATAATCCCAAAACAAAGTCCGTTCAATATTTAAATTATGGATTATTATGTCTTCTCATGTATCATTTGTATCGTATATGATCAAAGACTGAACCTGGGAGGACATTAATTGAGGCCATAGATTAAAATTATATCTCGTTAATAAATCTAAACGAATAAATATAGCAAATATGTTTTTGTAGAACGCGTAATTCTATTATAGTTATATAATTTGCAAGTTTGTAGAATATTGTTGTTGGAGATGCAGCCTGTCCTGACAAGACATCCATTATTTGACCCCACCCTCCTGACCCAAAGGCTGGAGCTGCCATGTTTGTGATAACTTATTTATCTGTGCCACTCTCTTCACAGGTAATTTAAGTGCAGATGTTTGGTATTATTAATCTATGGCAAGGGTTAGAGCGTATAATTATTTCTAATTAAATTATACTCACTTAACCACTTCATTGTATGTATGCCAAATTAATCATACATCGTAATACGTATTATAAAAAGACGAACGGCTTTAAAGACAATTTTATTATTTATTTGCATTACACTGAAAAGTGTAAATTATTGAACGAAAAATCGCGTCCAATATACCTAGTTACAAGTAGGCAAATATCGAATATTCCCGAATCAAATATGCGTGCGTTTTAATTGCGGTCGGTCGAACACAAAAGTAAAAGCATTTAACGATAACTCATAAATTGATTAACGCGCCACTCTGCCGCTAATGAGCGGTGCTTTGGTCTAATTTAGCTACTGGTCTTAGAGTCTTTAACTCACTCTGCAAACAGACACAAAATGCAACGTGAAAGAAAACATGCCAATAATCTCTCGTACAACACTTTTATTACATGAAACTAAACTTCTCACTACAGTTCTTTCGATCGCCATTAATGAATTAATTTGACAGCTCGTGTATTTTTTTTCTTTTTAATTTTTTTTTATTCCTATTTTTAATGTTGGCAACTTGCCAATTAAACATAAATATTACGCTACTTCTAACAAACGGAAAAGTGTTAAGTAAGTATATTACATTGTTACATCCTTCATTCTTTTGTTTTCATGTTACAGACTATTAAGAATTCCCTAGTGCCGTTATAAATGTTGCGGTTAATGTAAATACTACTGACAGCTCCCAAAATTATGTTATATGTTATGAAATTCACTACGGTAACTCATATTACTTTTCGCGGTGATTTCAATAAACATAATCAACGGTCAAAGATTAGTGTGCCAGTATCTCAGTTAAATTTAAATAATATCATTATTTATTTAATTTGCAATTTTTGTTAGTTTAATTGGTCCATCTTATAATCCTGCGAAGTTGAATTTTTATACGTTGCTTTCGTTTCAATGACAGTGCGTTTTTGTTACATACTTTATCTGATATTATACTTGGGGTTGTCTTCGGACCTGGGAACTTATTGGTGGATAGCACCGTGAGTACTCATTATCAACATATATTTTTTTAAGACTATAAAAACGTTTTATTTTTTTTTAACTATACATTTATCTATTCTAAAATCAAATGAGACATGAAATTTTAGAAAATTGTTGTGCACCATATCGGAAGTTGAACCCCACCGTACATCGCAAATGTTCAGCCAAGATGAAATGGTTAACAAACAGATTAAAATCTTCAGCTGTACCGCGGAGAGCACTCGATGCGGTAGGTTGCAAACAAATTGTCTCCAATTACATTTTTAGTGTTCTTAAATTCCATGGCTAATTGCTGGTTCTAGATAGGTCACGGGTGAGGGAGTCTAGACAAAGTTGATCGCTATAATCAATTAGTGCCGCGCTGTTTGTTCTTGATCGACTCGGGCATCGAACCCGGGAAGCTGTCAAACAAAAGACATGGAATATAAATTCATTTTCATTAGTTTGTATATTATGCTAATTTTACAACAGCTTGTCTAGGGTTAGTTGTCTCAAATTAAAAAACGAAGAGTATAAGAGTTCTCAAGTAGGTTTTTACTTACGCCGGTTTCTTCTCCAAGCCTTCATTATTTTGTAAGTGAAATGAGTTATGTGTAATTAATTTCCAAATTATATTAAGAATAGGTTAGGTACTTTTTATATATATAATTTTAACTATATTTTGTCGTAAAAGTTGCTAAACATTGTCAACGATACCTATTGTACTAGGGACTGAAGGTGTCGAATAATAACGCTTAGAATCACAATTCTTCAGAGGCTACCTTGGTAACATAAAATATTACCAAAAATATTTACGCATTTTTTTATATAATAAATATTCACACAAATACTTGAATTGAGAATAAATCAAAGAAATTTTGTAAATAGGTACATTTTCTAATAAGCAGATAGTAACCATTTTACATTGTTAAAACACACCCACTTAATTTTTATGCTTCACTTTAGACCAACCTGATATTAAAACCATTGCTGTGTATGATTATAGTTACATCTCTTACCTACTTATCCAGTAATTTAAAACAATCAAAACATAGGAATAACTGGTAAGCAAAAAAAATAATTAAAAGCAAGGTCTTTCGTCGGCGTACCTAACAATAATTTATCGTACAACTGTAGCGCGTAGCCAAAGCCATCGTTTAAAGATTTATTATACCTTTCTACGTCCGTCACAGATTATAATGATAACGATTTTGAAAAACGAACTCAGGCGTCACTACAGAATGAAGATAACACAATAACGGTACAAAATTTAAATAGGTACGTTCCTTTTTTAAACATTTCAATTTGAAACTCATTTTAAAATTCGAACTTATTTCTGTCGATTAGCGATCGTGACCGTAAAAATAATTGGTTCAAAATATCATTACTCTCAGAACTTTGCAATTAATTTAATAGGAACAAAGACAGTTTTAATCATTTCTGTATTGAAATACTACATTGAAATGGTTATATTTAAAGCATTGACTGTTGTAGAAATATTTGTTAAGAGCAGTAAAATTCTTCTCCGGAGGTCCAAAGGGTAGTTAAACTCCCATCAAAATGTTTGTGGGCGGAGTTATTTTTACGGTAAATCGTGAAGGCCTTCGTAACAACAAGTAACCTCTCTTTAACATCTTGTCTCGTACACGACTATTCCGTAAGCATAAACATAGACATAAAGATATACCAATAGAGTCCATTTTACCATGATCCGTGCCATAAAGCATAACTAGACACTTTAATTACTGGATCGATTGTATTATCAGTTAATTACTTGTTTCTGTGAATTTAACTTATAACGTGTCTCGTATGACTTAAAAATTACCTGAAATTACACGACAACATAAATTTATGACCTATTATTAATGCTTTAACTGACCTTATTTGAAGGCTTTGAAGCTGTTATGATTTTAATATCAAATAATTGGGTAAATGTACACCTTTTATTTTTTATTTTTTTAATGTAGTTAGATTAGGTTATGTTATCGCTATAGAACTCAAATCATTTTTTTGTTTTTATTTTATTTACTTGGCATAGTTTTAATTATAAACACGGGTATTTTATGTAGGATACTTTTGATCCAGAGAATAGGATCTGTTTGCGCGGGAGAACAAACAGAGAGGTTCTCTTAATGAATTAATAAGTAGGTAAATATTGTAAGCAACTATCGCAATTAAGTTAATTCGATAAAAAAAATGTTGGATATTGAGTTCTAATGCTTACGAAATGGAATTCATTTTTGTATTAACATCTAACCTAATTCATTGGTACAAAATCGGCGCTAGATAAGTGTCAAGGTCAAAGTTAGTAAGGAAACCGTAAAAAGCCTTTCTCCCCTAAGTACCTGTTTATTCGGGATCGTACCTGTGGCAAGATGCCAGCCTAGTACCAGGAGAACAGAAAGTATAAAGCAGTCGATCTCACCTGACGCATGCGTCCCACCTGATAACTACCTGTCTCGTGTCGCGACGACCAATTTATGTAGAACTCCGAAACCTGTACAATCGGTTTCACACGCATTTAAGTTTGTAAGTCTAAAAGGGATGGGGTGGTTCATGTATAATTGGTAGGATCTCACAACGCATGCGTTCTGCTAGCTCACCTGTCGAGTCTGTATCTTGCTCTTAGCATGGGGTTGGGATGGGTGGTTATGAAAGCGTTTCTCCACAAATTGAATTGTCTATCATATAATTGCTTGTTTACTCTGATAGCAGTATGAAGGCAAATTAACTTGTGAGTAACTTTTGTTCTAAACTTGTATAACAAATTCTGAGAAACATACCTATTCAACTCTAATTAATTCTAAAATTATTATTAAACTGTTTTCCCAATAATTCCACAATTCATGTGTCTGTTAAACGTTGTACCTAAATTGTTCTTCTTAGAAGTATTTTACTAAAATTTGTTCTAGTGCCTGCCAATCAGAATTTCTAAGCAAGTATTGGACACAGTAGTCTAAAGGTATGTTTATATTGGAATAGCAAACGATCCTAATTCAAAAAGTCTGGTGAAAATTTTAGACACGGATTTACCTTATGCTTAGAAGCCTTTACCGTACCGGTAATAAAGATTTTAGGCTGACTTTTCAAAACCATACCGCAGTGTTTGTCTGATGAAATGTGATATTTAGTCGACACGACTTTCTGTTGTATCAAATTGTAAATTTCACGAAATCTGCCATCAAACTAATGACATAGAAACTAATGAATGATTTTGGGTTTTTTGTTTTGAAAAGCTTTTGTTTTACTTGCAATGTTTGTTATTTTGTTACGATATTTGTTTGAGTCAAATTTAACAAGCTCAATTAGAACCATTTCTTTTATCCTATGAAGTTAAGCATTAAGATGCATTGTCATTTTGTCAACTTCTTTTGTTATATAGTCATTTCATTAAGATGAAAATTATGACTTCACACTTCACTTAGGAATGGATCCAGACGAGGAGACTCCTCGGCGATCGACAGCACAGTTAATAGTTTGTGCTATAAGTTTGTTTTTAGTTTTTTAAACTATCAATGTATTCTTTTCATCCCGAAAATGGGAATAAGATGTATTAAAAAATGTCAGTAGGAACCTACGTATCGTAATTGACAACAAAACGTGTCACTTTATTCGCCCACGTGTAATTTAAGGGTAAGCTTCGTTAAGTTTATAATCAACAAGAAGTATCTCCGACACGCCGGAAGTCTCCACACGTCAGAATGTGAAGAACTCGAGTTGCTCTCAACTGGAATTAAAGCTATCTCCACATCGACACGTTCATCTCACGGCAACAAAGGCGATCGTGAACTCGATAGGTATTTTATCGTTATTAGGGACGAGCCCTTAGCAATGTAAACAATGACGTGGAAAAGACATTTGTGTCGTATCTGTGTTCAAATATGAATAATTGAGCAATATAAAATATATTCAGGTTTTAACAAAAAGATTTACTTATAAACTTACTTTAAAGAAGCAATCTTTGGGTAAGTACCATTAAAACACTACAGATTTTCATTATTAGGACATTGCTAAAAATGCCAATTGGAAAGTACATTTTTAAAATTAAATAAAAATATTCTTAGGTAATCTTGGGAAAAAGAAAGAATTCAACCGATTTGAGACCTTCTATATTGAATTCGGTTAATAATTCATTAATATCTTGACTATTGAGGTACCTCTAGAACAATATCTGTAAGAATATAACCTCTATTGATCAAATCGTCTATAAGTTAGACGATCACTGTCAGGTGTAGGTTCTATATTAATAATTTTATAACATAACAATATATCTTTCATTCACATTAGGCAAGCAATATCAATCATTCATTAGAATTTTCACATTCACATGAAAACGTCTTCTGACAGTTATATTTGATTAATCATCATCAACCAATTAAAATGTATGTAAGTATTAAAAGTATTATATTGTAACTTAGGTATTTTATTGTAAGTTAGGAAATAAAACTATTATAAGCAAAAATATTATTTATAATACTATATGCGGCACTTATGTAAATAGTATCAAGCCTTATTGTTACGTCCAGTTAAACAAATTACTAAAAAATAAACGTATATAGGTGAAATGATGTAATTTTCATTGTTCAAAACAAAATAATGCCTAAAGCGTACAAACAAATGAACCCACTGCGAAGTTATTGTCCTAGGAACAGCATAATGCAATTAGCGCAGTGTTTGGAACAAATATTTACACCAGCGTGGCGAGCTGGCTTTTTGTTTGATTTGGAGCATAATTCTTTTGAAAATGACTAAGTCTGCGCAGATCCGCTATACTAGGAATTTGCGTTTCATTTTCCTCCTATCATCTTCTATTACCCTGGTATTACCTGTCTGTATATTTGCATATAATTTTAAATAACCCTTTTTAAAGAAGTGTATTTCGTTTATTTCATCTATACTGGTATGTTTTAATAATCTGTAAATTGTAATATTTTTTTTATTTTTAACTTAACGATGAAAGGTAAAGAAAAATATATTTTTTTTATTTTTCAACTTATCTGTAGCTTATGTTTCGTAGGATATTTGTCATCTTAAATTCGCGAAAGCGGCTTAATTAACGCGATAAAATCACCACATTAATTCCTTAGCCACATTAATACATTTTTTGTACAAAGCGTTAACTAGCGCATTATATCGTACTGTTGACTTCATATACGTCACTCTGAACAAATTAGGAAATTCTGTTAAATAATGTACTCAAAAGCCACACTTAAGAATATATATTTTTTAAATACCTACGATCAAAACGCCTCCAAGTGACAATGTTTTTTTCCAACGGTGTGTTCATTGATGCGTCCGTAATAAATTTCTCCAGACATCGAAACCCACTGAGTTAAGTACCATTTCCTTCTTAGAAGCCCTTCAAAGTCGGAAGGATTATTTTTTATTCTAATGCCCCGATTTCAATAACTACTTTGACCTCTTACAACGTATTATATTATTTCAATTAAAAATAATATAATTCTATATCAAATTTACTTTATTACGTATAAAGTTCTTGAATGATATCACTAAAGCTTTTTCAAAAAGTACGTTTTGTGGTTATATAAAAATGTATTTATATATAGTTATGGAATATGACTTAGTTAGATTAGCGTTATTTAACTTCGCGGCCAATTTATCTATGAATGTTTAACGAGACAATATGGGGTTTAATATTAATGGATTACTCATATAACAGTCAACATACAAAGCATGCTCATTGCTCTATAAGATTATTTATTATAGGAGTACATAATGTGTATTTAACTCATGATTTGACGTTGGATCAGCAGCTTAAAAACATTCGTAACTTTAGGTACTATGGGTCAATTTAATTACTGTTAAATACTTCAATACTATATTTTTGACAATGTCAATTTTACCTTGTAGGTATATAATTATGTACTTATTTAATAATGATTATTACATGTTACCTAAAAAGTAAAAAAAAAATTAACTAAAATTTCCTTGTGGAGGGGGGGGGGCGGGGTTCCTACTGGTGATTGTTTTAACTTTTTACAGATTAAGTTATAAACACAAACACCTCCTGGTATTACTTACATAATGTGTGTAAAAAATATATATACTAAAACAGAGCTGTGATATAAAACAATGATTTTCTTCTCTTGTGCCTCGCTAGATGGCGTTGAACTAATCTTTCAAACATAAAACCATAAAGTACAACTTTGTTGCTTATTAGAGATCAGTGTGTTATACGACGTACCACAAAAGCATCATGAAACAGTAGCGGCCCTGACCACGGCGGACACCGTGGGCGGCGGAAGGGCTATCACTGGAAGTCCGTTCCATATCGACCGGCCACTACACATTGTAATTCTAATACCATTTGCACTATCCCAGCTTTAGTTTATATCCATGGATGAACAACGACACCTTATATATGTGTATAAGTTGAAATTTCCATGTGTGCGTGCGATGTGAGCTTAAAGGTGCTGTCACACCAGTAATTGTTACAGCTACACTACATCAATTGCTACAGTTTTCTTTTTTTTAATAACATGGAATCTAAGCGACAGTCTAAGTCTAAGTCTTGCCGATACCCATACATGTAGTCATACATGTATCATGCAGTTCCTAAGTTTAGTTGGTAATAACCCTGCATTTGTAACGAAAGGGCTTAAATTCAATTCCCGGTCAGATATTTATGTAACAGATATGTGCTTTGCGATTCGGAGTTTCAGTGCATAAACAGCATTTCAATTGTATGTGATTTTTTTGGATATTTTTATAAAGCACCCACTTAAACGTTTAAAATTAAAAGATTAATGCATCAATATTTTTTAAATATTATGTTTTTAAACCGAGCAAGATGAAATTGAATCTCTGAAATTGTAATTATACTGTGCATAAACCCTTAAATAAACAAATACTTATAACAACCATAATAAAGTCTAAACTGCTTTATTTGTTACGAATACGAAATCTTTTGTCGGTTCTACGATGAAAGAAGATTCTTGTGTAATAGGCGTTTAACATAATTATAGTGTTTGCTCCATAAAGTTTAGACAAGGCAAATAATGGGTCGTTTCGGGAATGGATTCCCGGAACTTTTTATTAAATAAAATCTCATAAGCTATAACACGATTACTGTTTAAAGCTTGTGAACTAATTAATTATAATTACATTAGACAGTCATAGTTTCATAGTTGACTTCTCTGTGTAGGTACCATAGACAAACACAAAATAAACGTGTCAAATACACACTCCGAGATAGAAATTTAAACCCATCATTCAAATTCTGTCTCCCTGGTAATCAAAACATTGTGTCCTGCAAGTCATCGAGGAACAATATAAATTTTATTATAATTTCCGTTGTTAGTTTTACACAAGTAAGTTATTTTTATCATTTACATTTTTTATCATCTCAGTCTGTAGAAGTATGCACTGATTTCTAGATTCTGGTGTTCATAGTAAAACGTAGCATACGGGAATTGGAAACGTTGATTTTTAAGATTATTTTAGTGAAATATTTCTTGTCCTCTTCTCAAGCCAAAGACGAAATTCGCTCTAACCCTATATCTCTCTTCTTCTACCTCCATCCAACTACTGAGAATTACGTGTACAAACATCGGAGAACGACATCAAAACTCACTTTCACAAATTATATTGGTTCAACAATTATAATTTCATCGGAAAAAGTAATTTTGAAGAAGTGTGGAGTTCTTCATAATATTCCAAAAGGTATGTGAAGTCATCCGTCACTGGGCCAGTGTGGTGTTGCGTGGCCTTTGACCCTACATCGAAGAAGTCCCAAATCCGGCGGTGGATCTTTAATGGGATGTGATGATAAATGATACATACTACCGGAATTCTTTATTAAGAGATATTGCTGCAGTGTACACTGCTTTGTATATCAATAATATGTATGTAAATTCAAATTTATGTACATCTTAAACAAAAATTCTTTAAAGTACTTGTTTCAACACAAATCCAATATCGTGCGACCACTCGATTTAATGTAAGTATATTATAATATAAGGCAACGTCCCGAGTTGTATGGAGTGGGCTTTATAATAAAACTAGATGTTACCCACGGCTTTGCCCGCGTGGGATAAAGGAACAGCAATAAAAATGTTGTCGATTCCTTTCTATCATTGGTTGGAAGGTAACGCCTGTTAAACACTTTCTTAAATTTGACCGAAATATACATCGTAATGGATTTTACCACACAAATGAGATGGTATTTAAAAGTAGCCTAGAGTTCTATACTCTTTATCATCCCAACAATATTCAAATAAAAATGTATTATAAAAACGTTCTGTTGCGCTACGAAAGAAGGACTAATAAAAACCTACTTTCGCATTTATAATATTAGTCTAGTTAGAGTTAATTTATCTTTTTCACAGTCATTATCAAAGCAGTGTCCTATATTTTAAGAGGCGTCCTCTCAATGTCGTCTCATGAAATTTAAACACCTTGTTACCGCGTCAAAGCTGCAAAGACTTTATATTTAACCAAATGAGCGGAGTAGGGTACAAAATAAGATTATCGCGCAGCACAAAGAATATATCGCCACGATGAACCTTCTTAGCAACGTCTAGCAACACTGAAAATTATATTAGCATAGTATTAAATTGTTGTTAAACTAATATAATAATAAGAGTTTATTAATGTAAGCCCTCACAGAAGTGAGTGACGAAGCTGTTTTAGCCACATTAGTACAGCAATCGGTTGAACATTTCCTTGATTAAAGAATGAATAATAAATAAATAAACGCTAACACACTCATACTACGCATTAGGATTCCCTGTATCACGGGTAACATAGATTACATAAATTAGAAATTATTAACACCCACGACCCGAGACCCACGATACGACTGAGAATCGAACCTAGGACCCTTCGATT
>DWPA01003201.1:0-14445 GCA_018251375.1 Calpodes ethlius
GAAACTTTGTTTTTTTACTAGTCAGGATTATACCCAAAACTTAGCGACCTCTAACAGAAGACATTAGCTTCTATATGTAAAGTAATTCATTAAACGCAATGACCTCCTAGCTGATACAACGACTGTGCATCCAAACTGGTCATAATCCATTGCGATTCTATTAATTCGTTGCGAACTTTGCCAAAGATGAGAAAGTTTTTGCTTATCTACAATATCGTGTATATGTATACTTACAGACTTGCGGCTGAGAATCTACCAGAGATGTGCAAAGTAGCGAGGCGGTACGGGAGGAAAAAATCAACCAATAGGACCTAATTTTCCTCGCGTAATATAATAAACTTCTCAGTGGATTTTTTCCTTGTGCATCATGTCGCTACATCGCATACCTCTGGCGGAATCTCAGCCTTTCTTCGATATTGCATGTTTGTGGGTGTTAATATTTTATTAAAATGTACCATGGTGTTAACACGCTCACTGTTGTTGGTAAGACTGTACGGCCATACTTGGAACTGTGTAGGGGTGATTGCATGTTTGGTGTGAGCTGTGAGCTGGTCACTTACTCTACGTGAGTTCGATGAATGCATAACTCGGCAAAGGTCATAGACTATTGAACCTAGGATATTACGATAATACAGAACATATTTTATATAAATTGAATGAAAGGTTATTTTGTTTTAATGGTTTAATGTCTCTCGACCTTTGTTCGTTCGTATCTTACAACTGATTCACCTTGACGCAACGGGTCTAGAAAGGAGATGAAGTGATTACTGACTTGACTTATACGTAATTACTATACAGTTAATTTTTTATGTAATATTGATCAACGTAGATTATTCATGTAGGTAAGTATACCTAATTAATAGTTGAAATGAAAAGTTATTATACAAAATTAAATAATATGGGTTTGTAACACGAAATGATAATAACTTATTTAATTAATTACATATCGAAAATACCATACCCATATATTATAATGTTTGTAAAAAATTTTGACTGAAATAAAAAAAAACTCCATATTGTTTTCTTATAGTCAATTATAGCTGTTTTATATTATTTTTCAACTGTGCTAATTTATTTTTTATTAACTTTACGAATTCTACGACGTAAGATGAGTCTTACATACAGCTGTAAAACTTGACTTTTATAATATCTCGTCGTGACTACGTCGGTAAAAAAGATTCTACTAAAATAAAAAAGTGAAAAAATATTATTTAATTTGGTCGATCCAAATGCTCTCCATTATAGTCTTACAATTTCGTCCATCATTAGTATGAGGTTAGCGACTTAGCCATTAGTTAATCCGTGACTTAGCGATATTAAAATTGTTAGCGTCGATCAATATTACTAGAACTAAACAATTCATTAACATGTTATTCATAGAACTTGGATGTGCCGTTATAAGGTTTACTATTAGCCACATATTATTATGGCTCAACGACTGTTCCGTGATTTCCTTGGCTGAGATCAGACTAAACAAGTACTCTGGTAGAAAAATCTAAAACAAACCGTCTCACACAGCTAAGTTTAAACAACGTTTTGGCAGCGAATTTTCCATTCGACATTCCGTTCCAATATTACACTATTTTTATCGACAATTTATTACATTACCTATTCACGGACCAGTCACACTGAGCTAAACATACTCGAGCAGACACTGAAGAAAATTTTTGCGCTTTAATAACTTAAAATCCAATTAACCACAAAAAGTTACATTACGTCACTTCACCGAATTAGCTCACGAATTTTCTTTGGCGTAGCTGCTCTAGTGGATTCCAATATGTCGCATGTAGATGGTAGTATGGTTGTATGTGATGTCAGGCGGTGGGGTGCGCGCTGGTGGCGCTGTCCGAGTACACGGCGGTGGGCGGCAGCGAGGTGTCGCTGCGCGAGGGGCAGCACGCCGAGCTGCTCAAGGTGGGCTGTGCGGGCTGGTGGTACGTGCGGCTCGCGGGTATGTACATAAACGTCGACGTGACGTCATCTTGCCAATTATTGTAATCGGTTCTGTTGAAACACAGAAATTTCGTGTAGGACTCTCGATGCTTCCGTCGCCCTATGTCGTAGAGAACGGTTGTTCTAACCATTACCTGTTTCACCGTTAGCGTACGTTCACACGACGACGTTATATACGTAAGTATGTAGTCGATGTTCAAACTATAATTGACGATACGCGTACGGACGTCATGTGAACGATTTTTTGTGTTTTGATACACTCTCCGTATTCACTAAGTTCGAACGTCGACCGTATACCTCATAAAAAACTGACCACCTAGTCGCTGCATGAACCCGACATTAAGATTCACCAGGAAACCTTTACCTTAAACGATATTCTTATGTTCTAGATAACTCTTTCCGGATTCGTGCTATAAAATGGGTCGGTTCTGATCGCTTCTCGAGTAAATGTTTTTCTTGCTTGCTGCTATAATATTACCTAGAAGTACGGAAAGTATTTCATTAATAATTGTAACATTGCAGGTGGCAACGGCGAAGGCTGGGCGCCGGCGGCGTACTTGGACCAACGCAAGACGTCGCGCTCGTCGAGCCGCTCGCACGACCGCCTGCACGACTGAACCGCCCCGCGCGCCGCCGGCGCATCGCACCTCGCATCGGCATCGACCGGTGACGTCACGGGACTCTTTAAACATTCACAAACCTACTCGCGTTGTTAGGGGACGGAGGGGTTCCGGGGAAAGTGCAAACGATACCGGCCCCCAGTGACAACTGACAAGCAAGAGGTTTATGAAATTTTTGTTAAAATAGACTGAGTCGATATGGACGGGTATTTCGTACGTATGCAAAGTTCTGAATCACCGAGTGTTTCGTCAAATCTATCGTGTTTCCCCTTGTCTAACATATGATATTTTGACTTTTTAACTTACTATCTATTAAAATGTAATCTATTGTATATTTCCAGGCAATATCTTTTTTTTATTTGCTAGATTACTTTTCTTTTTCCTTGTTTCCCTTTTTTACATAAAATACCAAATGTTAGATAAGAAAATTTTTACATAACATAACGGCAAATGTGTTGAGACCTGAAGATTTTTCTACTCATCTTAAATATTTTAAATGTCTTAAAAGTTGCTAGCTCCATTCGTGATAGGTAAGTAACAAAACCGATTTATTTATAAACATTGAACAAATATACAAGTTTGTATAATGTGAGAGTTATTGTGTCCGCATTCTAAATTGTTATCTAATCTGCTGCGTGCATATACATGTTTTAAAATACTTAACGAAAGTTCACTTGTGTGACTACTGGACGAGTGTAATAAATTGAGTGACGTAGGTGTTTAGTTTTAAGTCATAATTGTGTTCTGAATTACTGTGAAGTGTATTAGAGTATTTGTGAAATACCTGCCCGGAATAAACTTTCCGTAAACTATTTCTTGCTTAAATTTTTGTTTCAAAAAAGTATAAACTTTCCGAGTTTGTTGGATTTTAACGTTTTTATTTTCTTGGATATACTTACCTACAAAACATTGATTTTCGAATTCATAGTAAAGTTTAGTGTAGTGGCATATGGAAACATCGGCTCGTTCTCTCGAACGATAGTATTGTTAACATTATTGATGTATGTAAATGTTGTTCTAAAGCTTTATTGTAATTAGTCTTAGATTTAGATCGTTATCGTTGCGATAATCCAAAGCTATGTATAGCGTAGGTCATTGTTGAAAAGCCGGCGAGTTCGTGTTTTCCTTGTAAATATCAATGTTATTATTTAGTTGTAGTTATTTATTTGGGCGCTAGATGGCTTTCGGTGGTTTTGATCCGTTATGTCTCAATTTCCCATGACATGTATGTGAATAGAGTATAGATCCCCAGGTTTGTGTAGTGCTCTGTGGCGAGCCGCGGCTGGATGTATAGCTTCAATGATCTGTGTACATGACGTCATATCACTCCTCATTTATTGTCATATCTGTAATTATCGAGCTTTATCAATGTACGCTGAAGAGAATATAATCGAGAGTTAAAAATATGAGAGTAAAATATATACTTATAAATAACGCTATTATATCAATACTACGTTAACGTGAACCTAAAATATGTGTTAATAAAGTCGATTATTCCAATTCAAAATAAGATTTACATTTAAATAACGAATTTGAATCATAGATTAAATCTTTTTTATACCGCAGCATAAACTATGAATGTACAAACGTTGTTTTCGTACCGATATTTGTTGATGAAAAAAAATATAGTATTTTATTTGATATATTAATTTCGGTCCATTTTACAATATTTGCGTAGGTAGTGTTGTTATTTTAGGTGATAAGAATGAATAGGAAATTGTAATTTTAGATGAATTAATAAAATACAGGTGCCTGCGTCTGCTTACTGCGCATCTTAGCTATTGATTACATACTAGTCGGTGTGATTATTTTATATATCATTGTAGGTACCTAAATCGATTTGATCATATAGAGTTGTCATAAGATCATAACGTTCTACCGTTTCATGTTTGTAAAATTTAAATGTAATTTTGCATGTCATTGTACCTGTTCATCGCCTTTCATTAACAAAAGTGTTATTTTCTTACATTACAAAGCCTTATGTAGATACTGCAGGACAGCAGTTCCTTGCAGCGACGAGCTGACCACAATACAGAATTTTGTCCACATATTCGTGTTTTATTTTCGTTTTCCTTATTTTATACATGCTTACGTGCGTCGCTTCGTTATAATCGTTCATTTAAATATTCACAAATGAAATTCGGAATAGCTACTAAGGTGACATAAGTGTTAGGACCATCAGGCTCAAATCTCCCCTCCAGTAAGTACTCTCATAGCAGCATGAATGTCATGCTTACATATTACTGTTCATTGCAAAATGAGTTCATTATATTGGTATGAAACTCTGTAGATCAATTAATTTTAGTAACTCAAGTTGTCCTACGACTGAATGTGAGTTATTTTTTCGTCTGTGGTTTATTTAAATCATTATTCACAGGTCAGGGAATTTCATAATAGATACCGCTTTTCTAAATGTCGACAGCTCACGTTTAACTCCTGTGAGCTTGTTAGTATATTAGTGCTTATATTGTTACTATTTGTCATGGATTCATGGAACCATTAATAAATATTTGAGAACACTTAGGAAAGAGATGTAGATAGAAAAATAGTAGATAGCATAAGCAACTCATATTTTTCCTTAACTATTAAGCTGTAACATAAGTTTCTCTCAATAATATAAATACATACAAACTCCTCATATAGTAAGTACCAAATTATGTTATTATATAGGTAATCTACGAAATTTATCCCAATAATGATCCCGCGTCTGAGATATTGTCTGAAGTTATGAAAGTGCAAATAATATTAACGGCTGTGAATTCCGTAGTGATGAGTTTAATGCTAAATTTAAGTAGGTGTACACGTCTATACTGTTTAGACTAATCTTATATCTATTTATAAACCTTTCAAATTTTGATGTATCTACGTGATGTACTATAAGATATCTTAGTCGTAGGTATTTGACTTCATTTCATTGACATTTACAATATAATAAAAAATGTTAAACTAACCTGTATTAAGTAGCTACTCTATCATAAAATGAAATTATACCAACCTATTAACCATAGAATGACTTATGAAACGCCTAACCTTAGATTATTAAATAAGTATCTATAATAAACCATAAATTCGTGTATTGTAAGCGTTGAGGGTAAAGTAGCATTTACATGCTATTACTTTGTGTAAAATTAATATGATTCCCTTGGCTTTAAAGATATAATATATTAAATTCGGAATGATAATATACATGTGGTATAAGTTATGTATCGGTGTATCCGTGTACCTATATCTTGCCTTATTCGAGCTTACATACCCTTCTGATGTAACTCGCCTCGGCTATTCAAAATAAACGATAACTGGTTTTAATTGTCTTAAATAATTATTTTATTTCCAAAATTTGTGCACAGAGTACTTTATATAATAATGTCACAGAGTATTTAATGGTGTTAGCTCTCGGGGTCTTATTGTATCGAAATGCTATCGTGCCTCACCATTTGTGGTGTTTTACGCCACTTTCGGTAGATAATCGCATTTCAACACTGAAGAATCGCTGTTAAAAACGTTCCCTCGCTCCATGTTGGATTGGTACGTTGCAATCAAATTCTAGAGAGTCACTGGGAGGGTTATTGTAAAGTAATTTTCAAACACGAACCTTGAAAATTACATGTTCTCAATAAGCGACTCAGAAATTCTATAGGGATTAGGTGCCACCTCATTAGAACAGGCGTGGCAAGTTGTAAGAGAGGAGCGGGAGCAGTGTAGATTTGGTTTTGTTTTTGTAGGGACGTGGCATATGGCCAGTAGTGGGATTTTTTAGTACATATTAAGTTCATTTAGATATTGACAAAATGAACAAATCGTAACGAAACTTTTTTCAAATATGGCTAAAACAATCTCTTTTACAATATGTACAGTGTACATAATTATATTATAATTTCAATAATTATGATATATTCAGTCAGGCCTCATGCGCTACCTACCCAAATATCTGCACAAACTTTCCGGACAATCTATTAGATTATAGAAGCATTACAAACAATTTAGAAACTCCCTAATTGAGGGAGACACGGCTTAGACGTGGCGTGAATCTCGGCAGTACCGATGAAATCTCAGTTACATGAGCACTGGCCTACGATCGGCGATTGAATTGCAAGTGTACAGTTGATGCGGGTGACCTCTCTAATACTGCGGTTTTCAATACATTTTGCACTTATTATTCCAAGAGATAATGAAACACTATACCTACTAAGTATGCTTAGAATAGGTCAGTTTTATCTTGTTTCATTGGCCTTCTTCTAGGTATCTACATTCTAACTTGTTCATTAACAAATACTTCTTTAAAGCTTACCCTGGCATAATTTATTGATCCTGATTAATTAATATTTTATATAATAAGACATGAAAAGATGTAGAAAAATAAACACTGCAATCACCATTCTGATTATCTGTATTTGTACAAGAAAAAATTGTCTCTAAAATAGATTTAACTATAACAAGCTTGAGTTTCTCTAAAAATACAGTAAACCATACATTATTCAGCCAACAACCCAATGACATATAAAAATTTGATTTGTACAAAACATCTTCGCTTAATACAAAAATTAATTGGTTGCAGATTCTCTGTTAAAAATGCGAGTCTTGAAAATTTTGTCGATCCTACTGAACACATCCTCAGCGGACCTCGAAGCGTCTACTCGATAATGAAGACCTTTCCTCATGTAGTAATCGACAAGTGGGACAGTCTGTGTGTGATATGTGTTCAAGCGTTTTTTTAGGGCCTCTACGTTATCATCGGATCTTCTGATCAATGGCTCGCCAGTAACATCATCAGTCATAGGCTTAATTGGGGGATGGAACTCTTCATGGTAACTCCTGCCGCTTGGCGTGTGGATCAATCTTCCAGTAATTCTTCTCACTAGCAAGCTATCCTGAATTCCAAACTCGATTACTGCATCCAGCGCCTGCTTCCTTTTGCTGAGTAAATCGTCCAACTGAAAATATAAAACAGCAGTGAAAATGTATTTTTGGAAATTTTTCTAAGTATTATGTGGGAGGTGAGTAGTGGGCAAATGTCCAATACATGGACATATCGTGTTCCTAAAATAAAGTGGTTAAATAAAAAGATACTTATAATGATACAAATCTAATATTAGATACCAATCTAAACTCAAGTAATATTTTATCTAAATTTTAACATTCAAATATACCACGTAAAATTTCTTTTCATTGAAACCAGGGATCTGACTACTATATAAATTCCGTGTATTCTAGACATCTGTGATGCACTTGGTTTTATAGATGTGCATTTATTCTACTTATCAATTTAGTTGTTTATAATCTACACTTAAATTAACAATTGAGTTTCTACTAGTGTAACAATTACCTTCTCAGCTTGAGGCACTGTTCTAGGAAAGCCATCTAACAAAAAACCATTTTTGCACTCCGGCTGGTCCAGGTTTTTATCAATCATGTCCACTACCATCTCGTCAGAGACCAGTTTGCCCTCATCCATCACAGTCTTCAGCCGACGACCGAGCGCGGAGCCCGAGGCTACCTCCGCGCGCAGCATGTCTCCAGTAGATAAATGGCATACGCAATACTTTTCCTTAAGACGAGGCGCCTGACAACAGCATATATGAAAACATAATTTACATAATTAACTTACATAACAAGAATTATCAATAAAAGCTACTTGCATTGATAATTTAAAATCGGTGAATGTCATAGCAGCAACAGGGCAAAGATTATAGTAGATTAGATAGCTCACTCACCTGAGTACCTTTCCCTGACCCCGGAGGTCCGAGGAGCACCGCCCTGATGCCGATTGGATCATCATCCGGCACAGGCTTCACAGCAGTAGCGGCCGGTGCCATTTTTCTGAGGTTACAAAGTTGAAATCACACAACAATAATTAGAGCACGTTATCAACAGCAATTGACAAATTGACCGAACAAGCCTGATGTATATAGCGTAAGTATACAAGTCGTTATCTAAATTAAAATGTGTACCCACCAAATTACAGTTGATTTAGAACGGTAGAGAGTTAATTTATCGCAATCAACCAACAAGTAACAACTACACATACACCGTGAACAAACCACACTTACACTAAAGCGATAAAGCCACGAGACCTCTGATATTATCAATGTAAGTCAAAAAGTGACAAGTAACTGTCACAAAACATGACAACGTTCACAGACCCATTACAAAGTATCACAGTGTTGAAACGAATTCAATAGCATTACTATATCTACGTTAGAGAAATGACATAATCCGAAAAGGATCTTTAACATAACAAATAGACAAATGGGAACTCGTGAAGTATCCACGATGAAATATTTTTAATTAAAACATAGTATAACATTTTATATTTTTCTATATACATAATTTAATTCCTTTCATTCCATGATTGTAAAAAACCTTTACGTGACAAATATAGTCTAAGCTGTAAGTTCAAAATCTCTTTAACTTACCAGTGGAAGTAGTAAAAGTGTTACCAAAATAGAGTTTTGGAAATTAGCAGAGCCAAAAAAAATAGACACACAGACGGACAAAATCTCTTATTTCTCCTTTGGTACCGTAGAAATAACGCTAACTGATCCAAAGGTGTTCTTTATTTGAAAATAATAGACATAATCTTCAATTTTATTGATTTATTTAAAAATAGTTTCATTGTGGTCACCCCCTAAGACTACGGAATGACGCCTGTCATGCCTGTCATCTGTCAGTACGAATCTCCGTTACGAGTTCTATGGTATAAATAACCTAGAAATGTAGAAGTTGGTGGCGGTAAATAAAACGGCAGTTATTGTAGCAAACAACTTTATAGTATAATTTTTCACTATGTCAAATGATAATATAGTGTATGTTATGATAATTATAAAATTATTTATATGAATAACTTTACTGGTAAATATCATTTTATCATATTTATTTGTAGATATTGGAAGCGGCTGTGGCGATGGGTAACAACACAAAGTCTATCTAAAGAAGAAATATTGAGTATTTTGACTAAGAAAGATGTTATTGAGGGACTGCGACAAGGATTAACTAGTTATAAGCCATTAAAACAAGAAGAATATGCTAAGTTACAAGCTAAATATCCGGATCAAACTAAATTACTTAGTGTTGTTCAAACGCTCCAACATTATATGGTAAGAAAATTATGATCATAGTCTAATATAAAAATAATAAATGCTTACACAATCTATTCCTATAGTAAGATTGTATGTGGTATAAAAGGCTTGATCAGTACATAAAAAACATCACTAACTCTCCACTTTGTCTGCCATCCTCCACCTTTGGTGTATGGCATGTCCTCCTCAGATTGTGAGTGGAGACGGAAGCCTATCTGTGGGATAGTTATGGGTTGTGATTGTGCACAGCAACTAAAAGACAAATATTTATCTGTGCTTAAATTTCTGCCCTGCCAGGAGTTGAATTTGAGACCCCATATTTCAGAAGCAAAAACACTATGAACTAGGTTATAGAGTAGTCAGTGTCCATCTATCCATCAGCCTTTGATTGTCCCTGCTGGATATAGACCTGATACCAGTGTAGTCTGGAAATATATATTAATTATATAAAATCCACAGCATTTTTCTTAATCTATGTTATGATCTTAAAAAAATTCTCTTGAAACTAATTACAGATTTTAATTTTTTATATTATTCATACATCACTAATTAAGCACTAGACATTAAATTTAACTTATAAAGCAAAGTGTACTTAACAAGTACTTCCTTCCATGTACATCTTTCTTTTTTATTACATGAAGACAATATCAAAAGTAGAATTTAATATAATTAAATTGAATTAACCTGTATTTATTTTACTATTTAATCTGTGCACTATATAATATTATTTCATTTAATGATAGCAGTCCATTAAAATTTCAGGGTGTAGACTGTCACCAGGTTTGGGATATTGCTAAACATTACCTATGTGATATTTCCTACGGTACACCGGCGAATGCACTCAAAAATGTTGCCTTTGTGGACACAAGAACCACATTTCTATTACCCAATATTTGGAACTTCTACCTGTCTGAAAGATTATTTCTCCTTAAAATATTGCAATACATTATTGAGCATAAATCTGATACCAAACATAAATATTATGAACAGTTTGAGAGCATTGTAAAGACAATACAAATACAGTTCTTAAAAACATCACTTATTTCTCAATTTGAGAAGTTGCTGTCGGCAGCACCGCCGCCTAGAAAAATACAAAGTGAATTTGGTATTGACACAGTGAGACAAGAATGGGCAGAGTCCAATCTCAGAGAACAATTAGCTATCTTACAGATACTCCTTCTTATTGCTAATGATAATAGTTTCTCAGAAAATGAATTCAAAGACCTCATCAAGATATTCCGGAAGCACAATTATGGGAAAAATCAAGGGTATAATGAATTTTTAGAAGGAAGGCACAGGGAGTCATGTTCAAGAATAATATTTACTGAAGTGTGCCTTTTCATGGTTATTGTAGATAGTAAAAATATGTAAGTATTTGCTAAACAAAAGCTTATATTCATTGTGTTAATAGCTTTTTCTAGTCCAGGCTTGTATATCTTAATGCCTGAAATTAGAATTATCAATAAGTAATTGGTTCAGTAATGCATTTTTCAAAAAGGCCCATTCACACTAATTAAATATAATCCTAAGTATATTTTACTGTTTTTAGCCCTAACATTTCATCATGGATAGATAATACAAAAGAAATTGTGGAACATGAATTTGCCAAGCTGGAATTAAATGTGGAGCACAATGTAATGTTGATCACATGGATGATGTTCATGTTACAGGTAAAATTGTACTTTTATTGTGTATGTATATCTCATAATGTAGCAGATGAGCCGATAACTGTATGGTTAGTCATCTGGTTCACCCTGTATGAATTTATAATATCAAGAGTATTACTGACATATATATTTCTTTTACTAACAGGACCAGCCTACAGTAACAATCCTACCATCCACAGTCCTCTTACTAGTGAATAATAACAAACTGATATACTTATACCTAGTACTAACAGGACATAATCTAGTCCTATTTAATGTTTGTCACAAGTGTTCAAAGGTGACAGGAACATTACCTGGCTGGCTACCATCTTTTTGTTGAACTAGCCACTAAATAACTCACCTTGTTCTTTGATAACCAGTTATTCATATAATTATATATAGTCCTTCTTTCCATCTTCTGTCTCCCTTTTTGGTCTACGACATATAAGTGATTTCTTTGATTAGTGATTTCTTGGATGAAAAAGAAATTATATCAGAAATTGAGAGAAATAAAATATTATATTTTACAATTTATTTTGTAGTATAGACCTCATAAATAAAATTTCTTATTCCAGAGCGAACAGCACAAAAAATATTTTGAAAGTAAGTACCAGCATTACGGAACCACTGCACTGAGAATGAGAGTGTTTGAAACGTTTCTACAAATGTTGAACAGTTCAGTTTTCTGTGTAAGTTAATTATGTAAAAAATACTTGAATTCATTAACAATACCTACTTGGACTCCATATTTTGGAATGAATATGTGTACCCATATAAATGATCTTAAAGCTACTTAGTATATATACTAATATCATAAATTCAAAAGTTTGTTTGTTAGTCCTTCTTTCACGGCATAATGGAACATCCTTATGGTATTGTTTTTGGTGTGATGTTAGACAGGAGGATGAAGACCACTATAAGCTTCTTTTCACTGTGATAAAATATCTTATTTGTGGGGAAAGATTTATTGTGATATATAATTCAAAGGAAGGAAAGAGTTTAACAAAGTTTTGCATAGCAACCAATGATAGAATGGAATCGACAACTTTTTTATTGCTGTTCTATTTTTACATGCTGGTGTTGCTGTGGGCAACATCTACTTTTGGAAGATATATGTATACCCATATCATCCCTAAGCTATTTAGTATATGTAATATAAAGGCACTTTTCTAATACGTCCATATTAAGTCATATATTTCTTCACAGGATGGTTCTAGATGCTCCCTAGTAGCTAGGGAACGGATCTTTCGCCTTCTAAATGAATTGTGTGACAAGTTCGACGGCACGGGAACAATTAGTCACCAGCCGGGAATAATGCAACTGTGCTCTGAACTTCTGAAATCTCCAGAAATGGCTGGACAATTCTGGAAGTTGCATCAGAAGGATGAAGATTGTGGCGTGGTGTCGTTATGGAATACAGCTCTGGAATATTTTCCATACAATTTCAACGCGTTGTCTATATTGGCAGCAGGATTAGCTCAAGCTGGCAAATCGAGTGTGCAAAATGTAAGATCCTATATTGATCCTATATTTAAAAGACAATATTTTAATGACCATTTAAACATAATGTAACTGTCAAAAAGTGTTTTAAATCGCACATTATGCAACTTATGCAACTAATAAGGTCGATTTATGCAATGTCATTAAATTAAATATTCGTTAACACTAATGTAAGAATGAAATGAACAGCTTTGTACAACTTTTTGTAATTTGATTTTTTGCAGCTGATAGCGGAATTGAAAGACTTGCCAGTTTATGCGGAAATTTATAACCCAAACGCTGTACCATTGATGGGCTTACAATCCGATGACGCTATCATAGGGCGGGATTACTATCCTCTCGGTGATCCCTCGTACCGCGTCGAAGCGGGCTCCCGGGCGGCCGTGATTGAGAAGAAGGAAGGCACCATGATACATTACCGTACACCCTACTCGTACTGGACGATATTCAACAGCGAGATCGAAAAAGCTCTGGATCGTAAACAACATCATCAACACGACCTAAGCGTTACTCTTGAGAGAGTGTACGAGGGGACGAAGGTTCTTAAGGGTGTCTTGAAGAATCTAGCTGCTGACAAGGAGATACCGAAGAGTTTAGTCGGACCCAGTGAAGGAGTGTTTGATGTTTTAGTGAGATTCATGAGAGCGGAATCACCTCCGCTTCCGCTGATGATGGAATGCCTCAATGTTTGTACAGCTTTAATACCCATCTTCCCGAAGGAGATTCATTTAAGGTATGATTTTCTATTTAGGAGTATATCATTTTAGTAATATACATTTTGAAGGACTTAAGGTGGATTTATACAAAGTTTATGCTGCAAACAAAATCACTTACTATCATCATACAGGAATGCTGTCATGGTAATGATCGTTGACATCATTATAATCTGGCAAAATTAAACGTCCACTAAATCTTTAGATATGCTTTATAAAAGTTTTATTTTATTATCAAATGGATTAAATTATATTCGATAAAATATTAATTTAATTTATTCATTCTAATGTTTAATTTTCAGACTGATTAACACGGGACTCTTACCGCGTTTAATAAACTATCAATTGACACATGTAGATTATGCTAATGGAGTGTCCTTTGACTCGGCAGCTGTCGGGTCATATCTGGTCACTATGGAACAACCGACCGGGACATACGACTTTCTGGGAGCCTATATTGACATGCTATCAGCTTTTTATGAGGTCTGTATATAAAAATTTATTTTAGATTTAAAATTTGATAAGTTCAAATAATTTTTATATGATCTGCTTGCAGGCATCTAATGAGGAACGTATACTGACAGAAATTATTTTACCTGGAATCATATTGATCCTCCGTGAAGTATTCCCCAATGTGTGTGGTTGGAGGTACAGCAGCACCTCACAGCGTAGGAAACTCATAGAGCGGTGCACGAATATACTCAACGTTATATTGGAACAGAATAAGGAACCGAACAAAAGTATTATTCTGCTCAAAAGCACATGCGTTTATAGTTTAATGCATACGGAAAATGCGATAGAGTTGCTGAAAATTATTTCTGTTGGTAAGACTTTGTTTATAGTATTCAGATATTTAATTAAGCAGTGATAGCCTAGTGGTTCGAACGTTGGTTCCCCGAACGTGGGGGCGTGAGTTCGAATCCTGCACGCACCTCTA